>JAJEKB010018242.1:0-28547 GCA_022393335.1 Macrotrachela quadricornifera
TCGTACTTAATTATATTTTACGATGTTATAAAATGTGCAAGAAAAAAATCAAACACATTTGAAATATTTGTTAGATTGTTATGAATTTTCGTGTTGTACTTTTTAGCAATGCAAGGATCAAACATCATAAGAACAATGAATTCATATATGTTAAAGAATTGATTTCAAGAGATTGCTGCATTGTATTTTTAATCAGGCATCAATCAAGGTGTAGAAGAAAACATACAGAAAGAATTCAAAATTAATATAAATTTTTTAATGATTTTTTACTGTTTCTATAGGGTAAATGTAAATAATTTTAATTATAAGAAAAATTTGTATTCAGTTAAATCATTTAAGATAGATTACAAAATGGAAGAGAATAAAGTATAATGATTTTTATTTATGATTCTAACTACTTTTCGAAGATTGAAATTATAAAATGAACATAAAATTATGGTTATATTTTATATGTTAGTATTTGACATAAATCTGAACATTAATCCCTCATTAAAAGTAAATGGATAGCTGAAAGCGAATTTAAAGGTATATCATTATATAATAAAGAGATTTACAATAAAACAAATACTTTGAATTTATTTGATGAATCAATTATAATATTTTGTTTAACTTTCTCTTGAAAAGTTTGATTCATCAAATTACAATACAACAAAAATCAAAAAACAGACTGATGTTACTATTGTTAATCAAAAGTTTAAATAATTTTGTTTGTCAAAAATCCAAGTCTTTCATGATCTGCATATAGTATACAGATTTTTCTTTCTCCAGCTTATAGAATTAAACTTGTCTCATTTCTTTTTTTTCTCGAAATAAATAAATCGAAAGAATTAATGTATCGAAAAGTGGATGATAATCTTTATTAATTATCAATTTCTAAATATTATTTAAAGAGTTAATTCAAGAACTTTAGTACCACACATGGCTCTTGATTAGACTACTTCACAAATTTTTAAGAAAAATCAACAACATGATAATGAAAATTGTTTATATTATGAAGCTCAAATTTTTTGTCGAATTATCAATTATTTATACAAATAAATATTCAAGCCGATATGCTTCTATTTATATGTTGTTATCTTTCCAGACTTTTGAGATTTCAGAGAATTATATTTTGTATCCAAATATGGTATATACAGTTGGATTAAAACGTATTTGAGCATCCTGCTTCAATCTCTTACAAAAACTTTTATAGAAGTAAATCTTTCGAATAGGAATATTTATGAAGCTTAGTGAGAGTATGCATTAGGAAAATGCTGTTTTTATTGATAAAAGGCAGGCATGCTCTTTTCCTTAACATTGATATAAAAAAAACAAGAATAAGGACTCTTTCTAAAACTATAGACAAGTTTTGCAATATTTGAAAGAAATTTTTGCGTATGTTTATTCACTGTATATCACAAAGAAGTTTCTGAATTCTTATATTGTATTAAATACCATTCGATGCAATGTGAGTTGCTCTACGTAACTGTACATATGGTTTGTTTTATTCAAGTAAATCGCCACAACTGACTGGAAAATTTTTTTGTCTCCAAGATCTCATAATGTTAGACAAGAATTTATTTTTAATTTAAGAATATATTATATCTTGTCGTCAATTATCTTCATTGGATAGAACAAACAACATTTTCTATCAAATATAATTTTCATAAGAACTCATCTTTTGAAAGATTTTATTTTAAAATTTTATCATCAAAGCATTTCGTTAAAAAATTTGAAGTTTGTGGTTTTAAAAGCAAAAATTCGATCAACCGTATTGAAGTAGATATTGATGAAAGAAACCTTATTTTAATTTATATTGTATATATCTTATAAGTTTTATAAAAAAAAGAAAAAGTCAGCTAAATATAACAATATATTTTGATATAAAAAACAATCGATAAACGTGTATTAAAATATATCTACGCACATAAAAGTACTAATAAATATGAAACGTTCTTTTTTTCCCTGGGAAAAAAATGTTTTTTCTTTTTTTTTGTTTATTTTTACCTTCATTATCTTTACATATATTCTTCACAAATACATAAGTATATAATCTGTACATTCAAAAAAAAGAAAGAGAAACCATACACAAAACAAGCCAAGGGCGTATCTTAACAATCACATATTGATAGTGTAAGACATAATAGCGTCTATAGATCATTTCAAACAAATTGTATCGATATAGTGAAAAGTTTAAATATGCCTACTACAACTGTTAATGAGGAAGATAAAAATTTAGGCGTAGAACCACAATTTATAAACGATGATCCTAAATTGGCAGAAGATTTTCCGGAAGAATTAGCTGGTGGACATGGGTGAGTAAATAAATAAAAGTTCTAGTGTTTTTCTTATATATTGTATCTTCTTTTTAATGTTTTTGTAATAGTTACATTGAATGGGAGAAATATCCTGAACGTTGTAAAAAAGCAAATGAAATATTAACAACATACAAAGAGAAATTTACGCATATTCCAGAGTTTCAGGTAGAACGTTAAAAATAAGTATTAAATTGAAAAAAAAAATAACAAAAGTTTCTTTGCAGTTTGCACCACTACCTGATACAAATCCAATTCTCGTTGGACATCGCTGGAAAGAGTAAGTAGTTCTAATATCTCACATTAAAACGGATAAATAACTTTTTCCCATGAAAATAAAATACACCAAAAATTAGCAAATTGTTATTTATTTTCTTTTGACTATGAATCAACAGTAATTATTATTTTTTTCATGTTTTATTTTAATTAATTTCATAGATATCATACTGTTCTTGGTCCTACACTTAAAAATATACCGGCTGAATCTTGGGAAATTGTACAAAAAGAGAAAGCAGCTGATATGATTCATGTACTCGATTTTCCTTATAATGGTGAACCACCTCGTGATAAACTCATGCAAAGCAAAACAACTCCAAACGAAGTATTTCAAAACTTGGAGAATTTATTTACATTTTTAAATTTGTTATTATTTTAGTATCATTTTGTACGTAATCATGGTGGTATTCCTACGATTGATAATGAAGCATATAAACTAACTATTGGAGGATTGGTAAATGAACCAAAAACTTTAACATTGGCCGATCTTCAAGATCCTACAAAATTTGATCCTATTGAAGTGACAGTTACTCTTCAAGTAAATAATTTTAAGAATTATTCTTTTTTTTTCTGAATATCATCTACTAAATTTCCTAGCAATGAAATGAAAGTAGAATAATGAATATGAAATATTCAATGGATGTGTTCTTTTATTAAAACATCTATTGTATTGAGTCTTTTCTAATTCATTTGTATTTACTAGCTTTTTCGTTAGTTTCTTCATGCCAATTCTATGATCTTCTAGTGTTCTGGCACACGTCGTATTGAACAAATTCATGAATATCCCGGAGATGGTGATGAATTGATCAATGCTCCGTGGGGAGAAGGAGCCATTGGTACTGCTCGTCATCGTGGAGTATCTCTTAAGCAAGTATTGAAATATTGTGGTGGATTAAAGCCAGAAGCTAAACATCTCGAATTTATTGGAGCAGATACATATTTCAAAAAATTACACGTCTTCAATTATGCAGTAAGTGTACCACGTCGAAAAGCAGAAGCTGAAAATGAAGTTATACTCGCTTGGGAAATGAATGGTAAACCCTTGCCAGCTATTCATGGTGCACCATTACGAGTCGTCGTCACAGGTTTCATCGGTGCAAGATCATGCAAATGGGTACTACGTGTTAATGCTCTTAAAGAGCCATCTTTTGGTCCTGTACAACAACAAGAATATCTTTATTATGGACCACAAGTTGGAAAACAAAATGTTCTTTTTTCTAATGGATTTTCTATTCAAGAAATGCCTGTGTCCTCAGCAATTATGACTCCAAAGGATAAACAAGTGGTTGTTCATCAAGGTGAAATTGAAGTAACTGGATGGGCTTATTCAGGTGGAGGTAGATGGATTGAAAGAGTTGATGTATCACCTGATGGTGGACATATTTGGTAAGATATTAATTTTACTAGATAACATTTAATATCCTTTATCTTCTGTAATAGGTATCAATGTCATCCAGATGATATGACAGAAAAGTAAGTAGCTATCATTATCATTACAATCTGGTCTATATATTAAGACAATCGAGACGAGATATTCAAATGTAATCTAATGGAAACAAAGTATAATCATTACCCGATAATTTGTTATATAGTATTGTTTTTTTTTCATTTCATCACCTTTATAGTAGAAAACTATTTTTAAACATAAAAGCAAGATATGAAGAAACTGTCCAAAATATACATATGATTGACTTCTAAATTTATTGAAAATTAAATAAATAAAATCATTTTCGAAATTCTCACTAAGAAGATCATTTTTCGAAGTAACAAATTATATTCTTCTATGATTGTTTTGTTTTTCTTTGATTCAAACGATTCTAACTAATCAAAACAGCTTTTAAACTCTTATTTTATTTAAGAAAATAATCTGATCATAGCACATCAACATTTTCATCGTGTAATACATAGAAAATTATATTTTTTTTACGAAGAATCATATCCCTATACATTATTATTTTTCTTTATCTAGACATTATCATGCTTGGCGACTATGGAAAATTACTCTTCCGGTGCATGCTGAAGGATGGCTCGATTTATGCGTTAGAGCTTTTGACAATGCATGTAATACACAGCCTACTTATGTACGAAGTACTTGGAACTGGGACTTACATGTAACAAGTTCTTCACATCGGATTAAAATCTATTCAGTCAACACATCACACAAAGCTACCGCTGATCGATTACGTCAAATTAAGGAAAATGGTGATTCGTTAGAACCTATTACTCGACCTTTAATGTTTAAAATACAAAGTGATGAAGATTATGAAAAAAGTGTTAAAAAACACCAACGAGAACCAGAAGATTAATGACTTGTTCTGAATTTTCCTATATTTTTTAATTAGCTATGTAGAGTGACTAACAAAATATGAAATATAAAAATATTTAATTTTATTTTCTAATATTGATTCTTAATTATTTCTAGATTTTATATTGCTAATATTTTACTCGAAAAAAATAAATATTTTAAATAAAGTATTAAAATATTTAGAATGATTAAAGCTTGAAAAAAATCAATACATGATGTAATTTACCAATTTTACTATTTAGAATTAATAACAAATATAAATGTGAAAGATGATTATTATAGTTATTTCAAAATTTAAATATCTTTGTTTAATCGATAATCAAAATTACGTTTTTAGAAAATGAAGAAATTTTTCTTTTTAAGCGACTAAATCATCGTTATAGCATTCAACAACAGATGTAACTACAACTTCTTTGTACTCGCTCATAATAAAAAGAAAATTTTAAAAAAATCTGTAATTCATCATCAAACATAATTTGTTATTAGGCAATTAGTATCCTATTATTCGTTATCTATCATATTAAGAGTAAAAGATAGTATAAACGACCAGACCGAGAATCGAACGAAGAAGAGGTAACACCATTTTGTGTAGAACCTGAATAGCTACTTTCTCCGAGTAGAACTTGTACAACAATAGTTTTTGTTCCAGTATTCCGGATGAAGTTAGAGTGCACTGCAGCTGTGACAAGATTTGAATAATCTGTATAAATATTTGTGTCGTAAACGGAACCGCTAATACTACCTGTGATAATTTTCTTATTCAAAACAAACTAGCGAAAATTATGAATAAGATAGAAGAATGGTTCATTATTCTTATGCTTATGTAAAACCAGAATCTAATGAGAATTCACAATAGTTAGATTTGTTTTTTTCTTACTATTAACTAAATACATTCAAAAACTTTTTCATTCAATAACAACAGTAAAAGAAAAGTCATCCCATCGTATGTTTATGTGCGTCCTCTATCGTTTCTTTGTTTATAGATTGGTCTATAAATCTTGTCGTATTCCAACAATTGACAATAATGATAAAAAGTAATATATCAATTTCTTTTTTAAATAAATCATTTCAACTGGCGTCGTCTGGTTTTGCTGTTAAATCTATAAGTCGATCAGCATGGCAAGCATGGGACTCTGTTACTATTATTCCATGTCTGACAAAAGATCGACTTTCTATTCATTTACTTCATCGTCAAGCATGTCTTGTAAGTGTTTTAATATAATATTTCATTAATATTTTTTATATTATTTAGAATTCTCAAAATATGTATATTGATCCTATTACAAAACTACGAGTTCTCACTAGATATGCTCATTTAGAACGAGGAAAGTGTTGTGGTAGTCAATGTCGTCATGTAAGTTTAGAAAAATATCATAATATTAATTATTTTCTTTTAGTGTCCATATGGTCATACCAATGTTAAAATTAATCTCACTCAATCTCGAAAAATATTCAACACATCCTATTATGAATAATGACAAAAACTAGAAAATGTAAGAATAAATATATTTTTTTCAATACATTGAAATGTACTGAAATCTATAAATAAGAACAATTAAAATAGTTGATATTAAAAATAAATTTAGATTATTTAAATATATTATATATTCATGCATTTTATCTAGTTCATCTTGACAAAGCTAACTGTTATTTATTATTACAATCAAAATTAATAATGTTTAATAGAAAAGACAATAAAATGATATGTTTTGTTATAATGATTATAGTATTAGTTTTTTGTTTTATTGTATTGTGAAAATAAATTATGATTTATTTATTATCAAACATATTTGGAATAGAATCCTTATCGATGAAAGCTACAGAAATTATTGAGTGCATTACATTATTAATTATTCATCTATTTTAATTTTCTTTCTTCGTAGAATAATCTCTTGTCAATATTGATAGAATCTCATTGTTCTTACGGACGTAATCTGACTCTTAAAAATCGAGAATATTTATAAGAAAAAAATTTAATCGAAAGTCCTTAAAATCATAACTAATTTTGAAATCGAAACTTGATGTTACGACATTACAATAATTAAAAAAGTAAAGTTTGAGATCTAGAAAAATACATGACCTTCATTTCTTATATTTAAAGATATCAAATGAATTCAAACTTTCAGTTTATGTACTTTAACAAATATCGAATCATTTTAACACTGAATACTATCCTTCAACCTGTAAATTATGTCAAAATACAAATGTTATTTTTACATAATTTCCATCTGCTGAAGGATAATTAAAATTATTAGTTTCCTTTTTTCTCAATGGTTAATTACAAATACTTAAAAACAATATTATAATGAAAATTTTTGTCTTTATTATTTGTCTATATTATAATAAATGCAAAAAAAAAGATAAAATAAAGAATTTAAAATAGATCTTAATCATTTGATATATATTTATTACTCATCACATTGACAAATACAACATTAAAAAAACTAAATTTTATAAATCTTGAATAAAAATAAAGAGAAATATAGTTTCCATGAGATAAATAGATGAATTTAATGTAATTTTTTCTTCGCCATATATATACAAAACTATAAAGAAAAAAAAAGAATATATATTATATTAAAATAAAAATATATAATTAAATAGATAACAAACTTCATCAAATAAAATATATCCACCATGATTCGTATCAATACGATCAAATTCTTGTCTTAATTGTTTTTCATCTACATTTGATTGACCTATAAGTTCATGTCCTTTTTTAAATTCAATAAAACTTATTCGTTTATCTTTATTTGTATCTAATTGTCCAAATAAACTACTTAATTCATTATAATAATATAATAACTGAATTAGATGACGAAATTCTTTAAATTCAACAAATCCACTCTATAAAATAAAATATTTTATTAATTAAAACAAAATAATAATTAAATATACATTATTTTTATCTGCTGCTTTAAAAGCACGAAGCATAGCTTGACGATTAGTTCCAAATTCTGGATGCCAATGAATAATAGCTCGATCAACTTCTGCCAATGATAATATTCCATTACCATTGTCAAATTGTTGGAATAACTATATTTAATACATACGAAAAAAGATAAAAGAGTGTGATATATTTAAATATTCTTCTCAAAATAAATATTTTTTTAAAAATAATTTTCAAAAGATAATAGTAATAATAAAATATACCTTTTTACATTCATCGTCAGTTAAATGTTTAGCCATTGCTCTTTTTTATTGTTATTATACGATAAAACAATATTTGTTATCCTTGAAATATTTGTCACTATAAAAGAAATGGAAGGCAGTTTAGTCTTCTTTTTTTTTTTGCTTTTTTCTTTTTTCTTTTTCTGTTTCTATGAGAAGAAGTGTGTGAGTTTATTCTTTTCACTAATATGTCATAAATAGAAAAGAAAAAACCAACGACAATTTTTTTCCTATGCTGATCCTATCATGAAAGCCTTCTCTGATTATATGTGGTTTGTTAACTCTCTATGCATGATAGGATCCACAGGGATGAATATGCTAAATTCAATTACTTTTTTATATGAAGATACCAGTAGATGAAAAGAATAGACATAGCGTACAGAAAACAATAGAAGAACAAGCATGAACCATAAGGAACAGTTTTATGCAAAACCGAACCACTTTGGTATGCGAATAAATTACATAGGCCATAGAATAGAACAGAATTTTGACGAACATAGTAGCTTCGGAAGGAAAGTTTCGAACATACTGTCAAAATACCAAACACGCTGCTATTCCGCTATCATCCCTTCATGAAAATATTCACTCGTATATCCTTTCTTGCACAATAAGAAAATGGTAAAATGACATGTCTAGAAAAAATTTTTCTGTTTATGACTTATCTATTAATGAGTATATAAGAGTTAGAATGTTCGCTACGTAACTCGTCTCCGTTATTCAGAAAAAAATCACTCAATATATATACCAATGAAACGGAGGGAATAGCACACTACAGAATATCAAGAAAAATCCTAAGATAATAACCTGGACAAGAGGATAATGTTCAAACAAGTGATGGAATAAACTGGCACTCATGAACGACATGAAAAAAAGAAGAAGGAAGAAAAAATGATGATAGGAAGAATCTATAATCATAGAAAAGAGGAGAGAGAACAGAAGTCTATGCAAGGTTCGAGGCATCTATGAAGAAAAGATTAAAAAAAAAAGGAATATCTCATTCGCTCTACTGAAAGGAGAGTGATGCGTTGAGAAGCTAAAAAAAAAACTAGTAAATGTTCGTTCGTTCGTTCGTATGTTTGTTCGTTTGTTACACAGAACGAAAGAATATATAATTAATATCTATATATAAGAAAAGAAGAATGTTTGTCTGTTAGCTATGTATTTAGTTATCGTGAGAGGTAGCGTCACGAAACTATCCGCATTAGTTCCTTAAGTGCTGAGGAAAGTCGGCAGTGATTGGGGGTGAGAAAGGTAGGTGTGCGTGAAACTTCATCCAAGTCGTAGGAGATCGTGATTTTACTCACTTTCTAACCAAACGACACGATTCAATGTAAATTTGAGAGTGATCGTATCTAGGGTAGATGCGAGTGAGGATTCAGCTTTAGCCCCATGAGAAGAGTCCTGTTAAAGACGCCTGACACATGCTGATAAAAGACCTGCCCAAGGGGTTCCAGATGTGACGCGAAGATTTCTGTTGCAGATAGCTCATCCACAGCGGGGGGCAGTCCTGTAGAAAACGTGTTATGTACAACAATAAAGTCGGGCGGAAGATGCAAAACTTTAACTATATTCTCTTTTCATCGGGTACCTCCGCTAGTTCTCTATAAACTTTAATAAAAGGTAATCGAAGGTGGGGAATCCAAATCTGATATCTATTTGTACTAATTATTAATTAATATTTTCTATAGAATTTGACGAAAGGTAGCTGAGGGTGGGAGATCCGAATCCGAAATTCGAGGTCTATTTGTATTAATTAATTCCCTTCACTGAAAGGAGGATTATGCATCGAGCAGTTACTACCACAAAAAAAACGAATGAAATATTTGTTTGTGTGTTCACTTGCTTGGTAATTATTGATATTTTTCATAAAACTTGACCAAAGGTAATCAAGAGTGGGAATCTGAATATGTGGTGAGTTTTTGTTAATTATTAGTTATTTCAAGGAAAAAACGGCGGATTGCGGATTTCAAGAATTTTTTGAGATTGGGAGATTTTGACAATCTGAAAATTCAAATCGTGAAAATGATAAAATTTTTCTCTGAATTGTTGTTTATATATAGGTTTTTTAATCCTTAGAATATTTTAAAAATCTCAGCACTAACGGATGTTTCTTCTCAAGATAATGAACTCGCAAGAAATACTCATATTCAAACTCCTATCAGAAAATCCAGTTTTCTTCAAGGTTCAATATTTCTAGAAGGAAACATTTATTCGCAGTGAGACTTTTAGGATCTTCTATAAGTCATGAGATCTATATATGGAAAGAGTTTCAGCTCGAAATTATATCATTCACAAGAGAACGACGCCCTTGGATTTGGGGATTTTTTAAAGAAAAAAGATTTGATCTTAAAGACTTTTCATCATAGCTAATATAATTTGAAAGATAACAGAGTTCGTACTAGATACTTACAATAGAGATGTACGTACTATCACTGAAGGACACTGAACATATTCGAGTCAAATTATAGATATCACTACTAAACTAATAAATTTAAAATATGACATGCTTATGGCATTGGTAAACTGAGACACTCGAATTTCAAGGTACAAATACAATTAAAAACAAGACTTTTCTATGTACGCAAAGTTATAGTTTCAAATGACATGAATAATAAATTTTATGTCAAATTAATGTATGTCAAAAATTGGATTTGTTTGTATTAAATAGTAAAGACGATGGCAACTTTTTAGTATTGAATTGAGAAAATTTCAAGAACATCCTCCTTCTAATGTAGTTCGAACAACATATGATTTAAAATGATGAATATCTCAAAGTGATCGATATCTAAGGTGGAAATATAAAAACAATAATCAAAAATGAAGTTTAAAAGATATTGTCAGAAACAGAAAAAAAATTTTCAGATGTCTTGACAAACATTGAGTTATGTGAAACTCTTCTATGCTTTACTAATTCAATACTAAAGAGTTGGCCACCACCCTAATTATTGAATACGAACAAATTCCATCTTTAGCATACTTTAATTTGGTATAGAATTTACTGTTGATACCATTTGAAATTAGACACTTTATCTCTATAGAAATATTTTATTTCCAATTGTGTATATACCATAGAATTCGCATATCTCGATTTAGGTATGTCATAAATATAAAAGTACACATTAAATTAAAATTAATTTGACATTCTAACGAAAAATCGCGATTCTAATCATTAATTTCAATTGTAAATTATCAATATCTAATTTATTTCTCATTTGCTCTTGTTTTTGTTTTCTTCATGATTTTCAAAATTTCTTAACATAAACATATAAAAAAGACCAATCAACCGTAAAAGAAAAATAAAATCATAGAGCATATGATTCATAGTCACCTATGTTATGTGGTTATATAATATCGTAGTATTCTCCATCAAAAAGTATATAACAAGTAATATTTGTGTAGAATAAAAATTTTTTTTATCATTTATTTTAAAAATTTTCAAGTGACATGAAATGAAAAAATAGACATCCTTTTTATTTGAACCGATCATTATTATTTATAATGAAATTTCTTATGATATAGATAGACAAGTTTTATTTTTATGAATTTATACATTCAATTTTTTGTTTTATTTTAAATTTATATTAATTCAGTAATTTTCTCGATGAATAGTGCGATATTCACAATGTATTTTAGAGTGTTTTATTTATTCATGACTTACGTATTGATTCATCACAAACGACAAAACAAATGTCTTTTATAAACCTTGAGGATATAATATTGTATAAGGTAAAATCTGATAAATGTACTATTAGCACACTGTTCGAGCGTGCTGAAAGGTAAATATGAATAATCTAGTTACTTTCACAAAAAAAAAATGTGGATACGTGCAATTTCTCCATCGTGGAGATATTCATTATTCAAATTTTTTGGTATATTAACTTCAACTATTGCTTCTCTCGTATGGTTAGCTACAATTGTTGCTTTATTTGGTTTATGGGCAGAAGATAATTTTATTCGATATGAATATGATGATGGTCAAGTAGCATATATTTCTAATGTTGGTGCTCGACATAAGACAGTATTTATTGTTGGTACAGCTCTTACAGGAACATTTTTTGTTTTCACATTAATTTTTACTAAACTTTGTTTTGATTTGGAAACTCGACGACGATTTAAACGAGGTGTTTCTATAACATCTATTATATTTGGTTTTATTGCTGGAGTATCTCTTCTTCTTCTAGCTATTCTTGATTCGATTAATCATAAAGGAGCTCATTATACATTTACTGGATTATTTATTATATGTACTCTTTTATCTGCTATTTTTACTATTATTTATCGATTTTCACGTAATGAAGTTAATTTAGCAGTTAGTATTCGAGTTTTATTTGTTGGTATTGTTATTCCTTTGGTAATTACTTTTGTTATAACGAGTGCAATCAAACAACCTGATAATCAAACACAATTAAAATCAGTAGCAGCTTCAATTGAATGGTCTATAGCTATTTTATTTGTTTTTTATTTAGCTTTATTTGCTTTAGATCTATTACTCAATTAATGATATTCAGAATTTGAATAAAATTCTAAGTGTGATATTTTGAAATAAAGTAATTTCGTAATATTATTATTGAAAGAGCATAGTTCGGGGAATAGACTTTCTAAATTTCGCTGTAAATAGGAAGACATTTGCAGAAATATGAAAGGATCGAATAATAGTCGATTGATACTGTATCCCGTCGCTAACAAATGATTTTGTCCATATATTTTCGTTGTATTTCTTTTTTTTTGTTGATGATGGCAATATTGAACGATTGGTTCGATCTCAATAATTGGTAAATAGATTTTTTTTCTGCATTGAATTGAATACTTTTTGCACTTTGGTTCCAGTTAATATTGAGATTTTTTCAAAGCTAATTGAGTCTTAAAAATTCGAGACTCATTTAGATAGTTTATATTTTTGAATTGTTAAAGTCGAACGTTTCACGAGTAAGAAGGTAATGCTGGGAATTGTTTTAAGCAGAGGTGTGTTACATCCAAAGAGAAAAAGTGAGAGTTCCGTATCTCGGAAGTAGATGTGAAACACAGTAAAGTATCGTATTTCAATCGTACTCCTGAATGCAAGAGTCTCGCTTTATCTCCTTGATTACATTAGATGTATGTTATAGTTACGATATTAGAGCATAATAAATGATTATAAGTACAAGTGAATTTGAAAAGTTAGATTTGTTATCTAAATAGTATATCGATGGCATATGAGGTAAAAGCGTTCTTGATAAATTTTTGATTGATTTTACCAGTAAGATGAAAACTAGCTGTTTGTTTCTAATGATTTAGTTTTGATATTAATAGTATCAGAATGAAAATCACGCCGACAAAACCAACTTGTTTAAGAAGAACAGAGACAAAAATCTAATTATGCTATAGAAATAGATCAATACACTTGAAATGACTTTAAGAAAAGGGAAACATTTGATTTTCTTTTAATTAGCAGCAAATGATGTGGGAAAATCGATTTAGTTTACTTATACAACCACGTATTCATTTATATTACTAGTTATATTTCACATTACAATGAGCACGAAAAAGAGATAATTATATCAGCTTTATTCTTCTCGCTTTATACACCAATTTATCATCGGCTGAAAGTGAACATATTCATCAAAAAAGGTATTGATGTCTCTCACATCTTTTCTTAGCTGATCAAAAGCATTATTATCTAACAAGTAACGTTCGTCTCTACGACTCACTTGACCCTCGACTGAATCAAGAAAAGTTGTAATATCTCTCCCTACTCTATTTTTCATCTACATTCTTCACATAACACGAAGTAGAAACACGTGTATCATTTAAGACTTTTATACTATCCTAAAACTATCATTATAGAGTAAAATTCACCAAGGTAGCGCTCAGCCTGTGAATTCGTTGACCCTTTTCTCCGGGAAATGTTACACTACTACATTTAACTCAACTTTTTTCAATCATGTTAGATATTCCAACCCTTGATTCCATATACAATCATAAGAATATAAAACTCTTTCAATTAGTTCTCATTTTATAAAACAGAAATTTTGCTTAAAGAACGCATAATTTTATGGGCCTAACTCCTTATTATAATCGCGATCATTTAACGGTTACGACATTGGTTTAATCTACTAAGAATCAATTTACAAATGATTCATTTAAGTCTATACTAAAGCACAATTTTTGCGATCAATTACGAGAACGGCTAGCCGTTCCATCTGTCAGGCTTCGTTGAGCAGCTTATAATTCATAGTTCTCATTCGCCTTTTGCACGTTTCAATTATTTGAAAAAACAAGTTAAATCACCATAGAATTCATCCATCAGTTGACTTCTAGTATCACACAATGACTCCTGCTGCATTTCGCAGCTAAGACAAAATTACACGCTTTCACTATGCTCCCATTCTTCTCATGCTGTCACCACGAATGTCACGTAATTTGTGACAAATTATCCTGTGAGATATTTTATATATCTCTATTAGAAGACAGCTGCTATGTCTAACTACAGAGGAACAGCGAGTTGTTCGTCGGCGCTCCTACGGGACCCACTCACGGCTAGCTTTTCCGTGCATCAAACTGTATAGGGTACCGAAGCTTTGCCTTCTAACTACTTAATTCGACCATTATTCGCTTCTCCCAAAAGGCTTACAATTTTTTCTTAGATTAGATAATTAAAATACAGTATTCTGCCCAAACGTCAGGTGCCGAAACAATTTACCTATGCTTCGGTACACCAGTATTCCGCTCAACTCCAATTAAGATTGTAACTCCGAGATAATGCGTTCCATAAAAACTCATAATTCTTTAAGTCTTCTTTGAAACACAGCTTTTGTACATATTAGAGAGAACGGCTAGTCGTTCGTCGGCGCCCCTTCGACGCACCACTCATGGTTAGCCATTCTATGCATCAAACTTTTTTCTCAGGTGACGATTCTTTTTCTACGAACTAGCTTTCTAGTTTTATAGGAAAACAATGTAATAGAAAGTAAACTCGATTTAAGTCGTGAGCCTCAATTACCTATGATCAAATTTTAGAAAGAAAAATTTTTTTGTAAAATAACCTGTCCTTTGTGTGAAAAAATAATCTCAAGAAAATTTAAAAAACTGACATCATCAATCGATTCCTCAACTACGATTACCTTTGCTCAAACTTTATAAAATATATTTGTTTTCGTAAAAAACATATCCTTTGTGAAAAAAATACTCTTAAAAATATTTTAAATATGAATACCAAATTCGGATTCCTCAATCTCGAAAATCTTTGGGGCAAATAAATATGTTTCAAATGGGACTTTTCACGTGCGACCGATGATACGCACACAAACTCATTTTAGTTTTTTTTGTATGCTCCTCCAATCAATCGAAAAAAAAACCCCTCTAACGAAGTTAATGCTACCATATACCTTCATTCATCAATTCCGATACCACCACAACAAGCAATGGTGTTCATTACACACCATGGTGAAATCAGCAAATCATGATAAAATACTTGTTTTCGATGAAAAATGGGAAACCTCACCAATTCCTCACATCAATTGATCAATTCAGATACCATCAAAATAAGCAATACCGTTGATTAACTGTCATGCCTCGGTGTAATGAACATTTTCCGAAAGATTAATTTTGAATGTTTTAGTTATTTTTTATTTGGATGTTTTTTTGACCCTGTCACACATACACTCACAAACTATTTTTTTTCATATGATCCTCCCTACAATCGAAGGAATCAAATAATCGATTATAATCAGATTTTTTGTCGTTTTTCTTTACATGGATATAGACGTCAGATTTTAGAGAGTTTCTTAATTTGATACTGAAAAATAGTCATATCCCTTTTTATTTCATACTTATATATACATTTTTGAGACATTCTCATTTTTGTACAAAATTTCTTATGAATACTTATTTGAAGTGATAATATTAACTCTCTTAGATAAACATATCTACGAATCTTGTATCTGAATTCTAGATTTCTAGCTTTTTCACGCGTATATATTTTGTTAAGGAAGTACAATACAAATGGATGAGCTGAACAAATACTCTTTCTTTTGGTGAAATATCAGTCTTCTTTTGAAATACATTTTATATGCATATCTATATTCTCTTTCTCGTAGAGAAGAGTCCAGCAGAAATAAATTGTTTGCTTGATTGATTGATTGCTTGATTGTGTGTCCGCAGGGTCAAAAAACATCGAAAATCGTATTTTCGAAAAAGGCATTTCTAGAGGTAATTCGATGCGGGGACTCTGAATCTGAAGTCTGTTTGATGATCATGTGGTATCGGCATTGATGAATTGATGTTAGAAATTGGTGAGGTTTGGTATTTTTCATCGAAAATAGGTGTTTTTTCACAAAATGATGATTTCATCGTGGTGGGTGATAAATACCATTGCTGATTATTATTCTCTTTCTCGTAGAGAAGAGTCTTAGAAATATATATTGTTTGTTTGTTCTCTTTCTCGTAGAGAAGAGTCTTGCAAACACAAATTGTCTGTTTGCTTGATTGCTTGCTTGTATATCCGCACCAAGTCAAAATAACATTTTACTAATATTTTCTATAAAACTTAACCAAAGGGTAATCGGGGTCCAGGAATCCGAATCTGATGTTAGGTTTTTAAATTTTTTTTGAGAATCAATTTTTTACACAAAGGATCACTTTTTTTGCAAAAAAAATTTTTTTATAAGGGTTGCCCGAAGGGTAACGGTGCTGAGGAATCCAAAACTGAAGTCAGTTTTCTAAAAATTTTTCAGGCTCAAGTTCTTAAATAAACGACAAATTTTTAACAAAAAACATTTGTTTTTATGAAGTTTAGTCAAAGGCAGGTGAGGTTGAGGAACTTACATCTTACTTGGTTTCTTTAATTTTATAAATGAATAGCTTGATGGTAGTTTAGAAACACGATTTCTACGAGAAAGAGAAGAGCGAGTCTTTAGACGAGCGTTACTTGTAATCTTAATCTTCAATCTTAATAACTGTGAGATACATATTTTTTCTTTCTTAAATCTCTTCACTTCAGATTATAGGACACATTTTATCTTTTTTGATTTTATTTATTTCCATAATAATAATAATAATAAACAAAAAATAAAAAATAATATTTTATATAAAATAAATTATTTATACAAAAAAAGAAATTTATTGTAAATACAATGTGTATTCTTTTAATGTTCTTTATTTTCTGTGTTTGTAGTGCAGATGGTGGAGTTCGTATATTGGATTTATTTTTTAAAAATTTTCGTAATTCATGTCTATTCAAAAAAAAAAATAAAAAATAAAAATAATTTATATTAAATTCAGTACTTACGTTAATTCATCAAAATCAATTAATACAAAAAAATTAATTGAAAATTGTAAATTTCTACGATTATTACGATGAAAAATACCTCGAAAATATTTTCTCAATGTTCTATAACAGAAAACAAAAAATAATGGATTAATTTCTATCTTCTAATATTTTTATAACTTACCGATCAGTTAAACATTTATCAAGTTCAGCTACTCCAAGTAATTCAGCTAAATCAGAAAATAAATATCTGAGAAATACACGTGTTGATGATGTTGTATTTTCTTCAGTTAAATAAATGTGACGAAATATCTAAGAGAACAGATCTTTTTATTTGATATTAAAAAATCTAATACTTACACTCCAAGAAATTGAATTTATACGTAATAAATGTGCAAATAATTTTGAAATATTTCATAATTGCATATTTTCAAAATGATGAGCTGAATCATATTGATCTTTAAAGGCTTTTTCAAAATATTTAATATATTTCGTTGATAATGAACAAAGGCGTTGAGTTAATACGTGTACAGGATTTACTGCCGTGGGATTTACTGCCGTAAACAATTTTTATAACGCGCCTTATTTCAAAAAATAATTAATTAAAATCCTTGTTTCAAAAAACAATTAATTAAAATCCTTGTTTCAAAAAAGAGTTAATTAAAATAATTCGCTTCCCACATTACCTCGATCATCTTGTTTGTCTTCTTGATTATCACTATCTAATGGATTATCATTTGATTGATCTTCATTACGTTTTGTTTTATCCAAAACTATTCTTTGATTTCACTTATATTGTTCATCATATAGAAACAGATCTAAAGAGAAAAGAGAAAAATAAAATATTCATATTAATTTTTCTCATACCAAGTATTGATTCAGATTCACATGGATCAAGTAATTGGATCGTATATGTATATTGATCAACATTATGTACTAAGTCAAGAATAGTTCGATAGAACTTAAAATGATTCAATCGTTGAACAACTAAAAATTGAATTATGGATTTTGTGAATTTGTTTATTGGTGTTTCATTAAGTAATCGTGCTAATTTTTCATATATAATATCTAACGCATGTGGACAATGTTCAAATAATTTTTGCCCGCATGCTTTAATAATTTCACTAGCTAATTCAATACTATCATTAGTAAAATTTTCAACTAAAACACATAGTATTTGTAATACAATTATTTCGTGTAATTAAATAGAAAAAAAATCGTATAAGTAATTTTTCTTTAATTAAGAATACATACAATATTTTGATTGATAAGATGTGCAATGAATTTTAGTGTTGCTAAACAATTCATTGTATCATTTTCTTGATATAATTGACGAAATAATAATATAAGACGTTTAACAATTAATTCACCAATTTGTGGAGATTTTGAATTAATACAAGCAACTAATGTAGCATAAACAGGTGTATAAAATGGTGAATTTTTTTGTGCTTTAATAATACCACTAGCAAGCAAACCACGACCACGAATAATATTATATTTTAATAATTCATTCATTGTTATTAATAAATTTGATTTATTTATTTTATTAAGTTGACTATTAATAGTTTTTTTAAATTTTTCACATATTAAACTTTGATGTTCAAATACTGATGAATCTATTGATGTTGACTAAAAAGACAAAATAAATGAAGAATATATTTAGATTATTTGTATTAATCATACTCGTCTACAACGAACTTTAACTGGTGGTACATATACATTTTTAATATGTGATAATGTAGCAGGTGGAGAAGAGGTAGAAGTTCGACATCGTTTATAGGATGAATGATTACGTGGTAAAGATGATGATGAATTTCGAGTAGAAGATGATGATGAGCGTCGGGTAGATGATGATGATGAAGAATCTTGACTAGAAGAAAATGATGATGATGATGATGAACTTGTACTAGATAATGATGATGATGTGGAAATAGAATTATCATTTAGTTTAGAATTAGACATTTTTATCTGTAAAATACATATCTAAATCACAAGTAACGCTCGTCTAAAGACTCGCTCATCTCTTTCTCGTAGCAATCGTGTTTCTAAACTACCGTCAAGCTATTCATTTATAAAATTAAAAAATCCAAAGTCAGATTCAACTTCTTTAACCTCAACTGCCTTTAACCAAACAAACAATCAAGCAAGCTAACACTTTATGTATGTAAGATTCGTCTTAAATCCTATTGGTTGAAGCCACAATGTCAAAAAACCTTACTGGACGAAATCCCGGCCAAAAAAACTCTCCTAGACCGAATTACGGCCCAAAGAAATCTGATTGGATGATTTGCGCCTCCCCCCCCCTGAAATTCTATTGGTTGAAACCGCAATGTCGAAAAACCTTATTGGTCGAAATTTGAACCAAAAAGAACCTCCGATTACCCTTTGGTCAACACTTATGTTCTTTTGACCCTGTGGACATACAAGCAATCAAGCAAGCAGACAATTTATGTTTGCAAGACTCTTCTCTACGAGAAAGAGAATTAAAATTGAACGGAAACGGAATATGTTACATGATAGAAAACAGTGATATAAATGAACAATTTGCCGTTTGTGTTTTCTATGCTATTCATTGTTCTACTTACGAGGGAACCACGCGAGGTGTAACCTCCCGTTTTCATTGATTCATATCTCATTTAGTTGAGTGTATTGAGGTAGTAAGAAGTCGAAAGGGATTTTTCCCCAATCCTCTTCCTTCAAAAGTTATGGCTCTTTTACTGCATTTTTGATCCATTCCTATGCAGTTACCGAAAAAATCAAACGAACGAATTTCGGTCTGAAACTTTGCTCAAACATGGGTCTTATGACCCTAAGAACATTCTGAAAGTTTCAACTCAAAACAATATTCCTTTCTCGAGATATTGAAATTCTAAGCGAACTCAGTTATTGCGATTTATCACTGATAAGTCCATTTTTCGTCAAAAATTCAATATCTCGAGAAAGGAACATTATTTTGAGTTGAAACTTTCAGAATGTTTTTAGGGTCATAAGACCCATGTTTGAGCAAAGTTTCAGATCGAAATTCGTTAGTTTGATTTTTTCGGTAACTGCATAGGAATGGATCAAAAATGCAGTAAAAGAGCCATAACTTTTGAAGGAAGAGGATTGGGGAAAAATCCCTTTCGGCTTCTTACTACCTCAATATACTCAACTAAATGAGATATGAATCAATGAAAACGGGAGGTTACACCTCGCGTGGTTCCCTCGTTAGTTATTCATACAATAGTTATATGAACAAAACTATTAGCTAATCAAAAAAGTTTTAACTGATAGAACGAAAAAATGAGGAAAACCAAGATTGTTTCACAACGACATTTTGAAATTTTCGACAAAATATGTGATCGACATTTTTTGGACACTTCTTCTAGGCTTTTTTCTATCGAATCTTTTTTTGTTTGACTAGATTTATATAATTCATTCTTTATATTCTGAAATTATTTATTCCATCAGAAATTAATTTTATTGCTTGATAATCTGGTAAATCTTGATCATTTTTTGTTGCCTTATCTAGTAGTACTGCACAATAATCAACAAATAAAATTAATTTTAGGAAATAAATATAGTAAGTAAGTTTGGAATCTTGTTAAGATTAAAATATTATTTTTCAATTTAAGAATGAAAGACGTCGTTAATACATAAATATGACACGTTGTTATTTGATTTTGAAATTAAACATATGTGAAGGTTGTTGATCTGTTTGTAAAACAGAATAAGTAATTTTCTCATAATGAGAATGTGGGAATATTGAATGATCGGTTAGATTTCATTTTATGAATAAGGTTTTTCTGTGCTATGTGTATATGGGAAAAATCAGGCAAAATAGGACATTTTCGTTTTTTCGTAGTCGTTTTCGTTCTTATAGTCATAAAAACTGGAACAATCTGTTTTACTAAATTTATCTCAACATTACTTGAATTTGACTGTCTTCTTTTTAAAAAAACAAAGCAGTTATGTCAAAGACTCTCTCCTTGGTAATCAATTTTTCTGGAAACCTTAGTAGAACCTACTGATTAAAAAACGAAAACGTGAGAAATGCAATTGTTTATAATTTTATTGATGCCAAATGTGCTAAAATACTTGTTTCATTTCCCTGTTTTGCATGTAAAACTCATTATGGAGTTGTATCGCTGATCGTTTCTCCACTCAAATTGAAAAAATGTTACATGATAATATTACTTCCTACCGTATTGAGCATGAATTTGTTCATAGAGTTTGTGCAGAACTTTCGATGGCACATCTTATACCAAAAATAAAATTTTCAAAAAATTTTTATACTCTTTTCTTTTGTAGATCATTTTACCGAAGACTTTTCAAAATAAAAATTCAAGATTTTATCGTTTTATTAAACCGGGGATGTATGTGAAATAAAAGATAGTGCAATCGTTTTTAACAATGTTCAGTATGATAGATTTTTCATCTTGGATATGCTAAGAACCAATAACACAGTTCAATAAAGATTTGTCATTGCCGTTTTGGTGGAAGTTTTTATGGTGTACTTTTAAAAAAACTAATCGGTATTTTATTGATATTTTATATGCAGCCAAATATGTTCGTACATGTTAAAGAAAATGTTTTAAACGAGAAAAATTTTTACTTTGTTATTCCTGATATAATACACTATTAAATGTGAATAAACAAAAAAAATGCTTTTAAATCTTATCAGAAGGAATAGCACAATTTTTATCAACAATACAGAAAATATTTAATGTTGCAATATTTTTGTTGCTACTTGTTGTTTATTGAGTGTTTATAAAGCAATCAATTCAGTTAAAAGCAAATTCATATTATATCAAGTTTTTCCATTTTTTTTTTTATTATAAAAAATAAATTTCTTATGTTTTTCAATTGAATACTAATTCTTTACTAAGTATAAGCATTAATACTGATAGAATACTATGTGAAATTTCGTTTTATTAGTATAACATTGGATAATTATGCTTCTATTAAAGATATGTTATTGACAGCATGATTCATTATTAAGCAAAAAAATAATTGATATCAATGAACATAATAATATTTACTGTGTTTTCGTATAAAAAAGGAATCTAATTTATGAAATTTTAGACAACAAGTTAAGTAATACTAACTATCTAAATGAGTTATTCTATGAATTAATCTCCATTTGTCAATCATTACTTTAGTTTGAATAAAAATATTAATAAACTTTAAGAATTTTTTCAATTTGATATATTGAAAAATTAAATTTATCTGACATTTTATACATTATAAAAATGAAGAAAATAAAACGGAAATAAAAGTATAAAAATCAATTTCAAGATTGTTTTACATTAAAAAATTTAAAATATTAAACCTATTGATTTATAAATAAAGGTTATTTTGTTTGGATAATTGTTTTATAGAGTAATTAATTCTTCTGTACCTAAAAAACTATCGATTCATATACTTCACTACATTGTTTTACGACTCTCATCACGTATGAGTATTAAAAGAAAACAATTTATTGCTTTTTTTTTTACATTATATAACCTTGACAAACAGAAAAAAAGAAACTTATTAAAATATATTCTTATAGCCACTTGAATATTTTACAAAGTAGATATATTTTTACTTTTATTTTAAAATAAAATATGGCGTAAAGCGACCTCCTATAGTCTAACAAATGTTGCCAAGCAATAGCTATCAAAAACTATAAGAAAATGGCTGAATCAATTTCACTTTTTTTTTTTTATTAAATATGAATATATATACAAATAAAAAATTTTTTTTTGACGGTTTCACTTTCAATAGAATCGATATGATTGACAGTTAAGGCATTTTTATTAACTGTATATATAATACTCACTTTAAGACAAGCTACCGAAAGAATAACTGTCAATTATAATAACGGAACTTGAGAATCGAGAAAAATTGATTTGAAGTAAAGGAAACGACCGAGAATATATTTATTCTCACCATATATTTTTCTTCTATTTAAATCAAAACTACTTCTTATTATACTTTTCTTTTATATTTCAAGTATTTTTCTATTTATTGACGTATTATATTGATGACGACAACGACACAAAACGCTTCTAAAGGTATTTAAAAGAAAGAAACATATTTCTCATTTTTTTTTCTGCTTCTTTTTTTCAAATAATTTTAATTCAAACAACATGAATAGCATGAGTAAGAAACTAATCTTTTCTTTCATTTTAAATTTAATTATATTTTAAACAAAAAAAGAAAAATAATTAAAATTTTTCTTTTATTTAGCTGGTCGTTTAGAAAGACCATTAGCACCTATATTAGTTAATTCAAATCATCATTCAATTGAACTTGAATGGGAACATGTTCGAATTCAAGATCAAACACGACCACGACATCGAAGATTATTTGATGAATTAGGTGCAGCACATACAGGTTCTTTAATTAATCTTCATCAACGTGAGAAAAAAGTTGGTTCAATTTGGGAAAGTATTTATACGTATGTTATTTTAAAATATTAATTTAAATAAAAAAAAATATTCTTTTTCTATTAAATTAAGAGGATCAGCATTAAGATATAAAAGTGAAAATTTAAAATCTAATACACAATATGAATATCGTATACAATGTAAATCCGGTTTAAGTAATGAACGTTCAGAATGGTCACCAATATTATTAACAGGAACAACACCTGAACCAATGAATGGTGAAACAGTTTTTAAAGCTATATCAATGCCTGGAAAAGATCAACTTGAAAAATTACTTCAAATTTTGTATGAAATTTTTATTATAAAAGAAAAAAAAGAGAAAGAATAATTTATTTTCTATAGAGGATCAGAACATCATCTTTTAGAACATCCAGATAAAGATGGAAATTTACCTTTAATGCATGCATGTGCAAAACTTGATATTGGGTTAATTAAATAATTTAATTTCAAAAAAAAAAACTAACATTTTCATTTATTGATCCTTTTTCTTTTATAGAAAAGTTGATTTATTAATAAAAGCTGGTGCTAATGTTAATAATTATATTAGTTCAGGAAAAACTGCGTATGTATTCTATTTATTATTTACAAAAATAAAACAAAATAAATAATTTAGATTAATGGTTGCAGCAAGTGCTGGTTTTAGTAAAGCATGTGCTTTACTTATTGAAAATAATGCAAATATTTATACTGTTGATCAAAATGGTAAAAGAAAAGCAAACAATTAACCGATATGAATTTTTTTTTCTAAATACATTTTATTTAGATATGACTATTTTACATCATGCAATAAATAGTAAAAATTTTGATACAGTTGCTGTGATAGTTAAACAAATAAATAATGAACCAGATCAAACAATAAAACAACTTGAAATGAATAAAGAAATTGGACTACATAAATGGACACCATTATATCGAGCAGGTAAAAATTCAAATTTAAATAAAAAATATTTTGTTTTCTTTTTTTGTATATTAAAATTTAGTTATACAAGATTGTAATAAAGAAATAATTGAACTTCTTCTTAATAATGGTGCAAATCCTGAATGTGAAGATAAAACAACATGTACAACAGCTTTACAAATGGCTATTATTAGAGGAAATTTATTATCTACACAATTATTAGTTAGTTATGGAGCAAATACAAAAATATTAAGCAAAGTAAAATTAAGAATAATAAAAATAAATAATTTGAAAATATTTTATTTATTTAGGCTGGTGGAAAAACTCTTCAACAATTAGCTTCATCAACAAATAAAACGGTGAAAAATTTAATTAATCTTTTTCTTTTTGATTTTTTTATAAATAAGAAGATTTTTATAATTTAGGATTTAATTAATTATGTTAATTCATTACCAGGTGCTCCGAAAATGTAAAAAGACAAAAAAGAACAAATCACAAAATCAAAATTTTCTTAGTGCAATTATGTTTTTCACTTATTTCTCTATATAGAAAAAAAAATAATTCTGTGTGCGCGTGTGTGTGTGTGTGCACAAATTTGTTAATTAAGCCTTTTTCTGTATGATAACAAAGAAATTATCTCTTTTTTTTTTTTAAATTTCGATAAAACTGCATATACAATCATTCTAATCTAAATTGACATATTTATGTATTTAAATATACAAGATATTCCAAAAAATTTGTGCGAAAAGTAAATTGATATAATTTCACTCAAAAGTTTTTATTTATACATTATGTCTATTTTAATCTTTCAATTTCTTGTGGTATTTACATTTTGTTTATATATATATTTTTATTTTGATATATAACTACAAAAGAAAAGAAACGTAATAATGTCATAGAACTTGACACCATTATATTTCATTCTGTAATGATATATCAAAAGTATTATATATATGAAGTATTAAAATAGACATATTGAGTAACAATCTTTTTCAGATCAATGAAAAATTTGATTTTTGCATTTAAATTATAAATGATACTTTAACTAGTATTTTGTGAAGTTTGTCAGTAGGATAATAATTTAGCTATATAATAGTGAAATTTACTTTTCGCATATACTTATGGAAGAGCTTGTATATAAATAAGAATAAAGTATATTTTATTGTTTTTTATTTGTAAATTTTGTTAATGGTAATATAGTACTATGTTTTAATTTTGTTGAAGTAGTATGAATCATATTTGTTGTCGTCGTCGTCGTTGTTGTTGTTGTTGTTGTTGTTGTTGGATGACTAAAGAATTTAATTCCAGAACAAAGTTCAGGTAATGCATAACGACTCCATTGTCCATTTGATTCACATCGTTTACAATGAGGACCAAATGCAAATGCATATATAGCAAAAACAGTTGATGGTGCATAAAGTATACCACCATCTGATGGTTTTATTTCACCCCATTCTGTAACTAAACGTGGATTAGCTCGTAATAATTCTGCATCACATCGAACAGTATCACATACAGTTAATTGAGTCCAATATCCTTTTAAAAAGAAAACAATATAAGAATAAAATAATTTATTTTTTTTTTGAATTTACCATCACGACAAGTCCGACAAAATCGAAGACCATCAGGATCTGAACGTCTTTCATAAACAGCTGTTGATAAATCATTAACATTATCATATGGATTATCATCTAGATATTTTGTTTGATGATCAGGTTTTTCAATACGTAAACGACGAAATTCAAATGGTACAACCATTTGTGTTTCAATATCATTAAGTAAATTAATTGAACATGGAGAAAATGTTTTATCATTAATTGAATTTGTTAATGATTTTTTTAATAATGAAAAATTTGTATTTATTAATGGTGATAAAGTTGTTGGTTTTAAATCAATATAAGAAAGTGGTACAGGATCAACAATAAATTCTGATAATGTTGATGAACGTTGATTATCATTCATACGTAAATTTCGAAGAATTAATGATGAACGATTATTTGATAATGATGTTTCACCTTCTGTTCGATGAATCATATTTGTATCAATAATAACACATGCTGGAATTGAATAAATTCTATGTTGAAAAATAAGTACAAATAATTGTACTAGAATATAGAATAAGTTTGACAACATGACTAATATCAATGAAAAAAAATTGATAAATATGACTCGTTTTATGCTCGATGATAAACAAAGAAAAGGTATTAAGCTTTTTTCATAACAATAGACAATAGAGATTAACTAATACATAATATTTACCAATCGATTCATGCAATTAATTGGTGCGAGACAATAATAAACGTGATGTTTAGTGTCTAATCTCTTTTCACTTGTAATTGTTATCGATAACAAAAGCGATCGATTAAAATCTGTTAAGTACTATTTTATTTTATTTTTGATTGTCTACAATATCTCATAGAATTCAATTAAAAAATAAGATTAGTTTTTCAATAGATAAAATATTATTGAAGATCGTGTGTCGGCTGATATGGGATCAGTAATAGCTTAAATTATTAGAATGAATGATATAAAAGTTAAAGAAGCATATGATATTACTTATATTGATTTAATATTTTTACTTTTCATATAAAATTTTAATTTAGATGAATATGCTAAATGGATTAAATATTTTACTGAAATTTGTTTATCTTCTTCAATATTGAAAATAGATATTTATGTTGTTTTTTTTATTTATACAGAATGATTTTTAAATGAAACTGCTGTTTATCATTTAATTCAATTTTTTACAAATCATTGTACAGATAAACAATTAAAATATTTATGTCGTGATACTGTTCAAAGGATTGAAAGTTATTTTTAACATTAACAAGTATGTAATAAAATTCTTCGAAATATATTTAAAACATCTTTAGATTGTTTAATATTATGAAAAAATGACATTGCACATTGTACTATTTAACAAGAAGTTATGAAAAATATATTAAATACTATAAAATTAGTTTATTTCTATAAAAGTTAATTAACTGATCATTTATATGAACTTTGAACGACCTTTGAAACACAATCGCACAAGATATTAAATGTAGTTTACATTATTTTCTAGAAAAACATCAATGTTTATTATCATATTTCAGCAATGTCGGATACTGCAAATGATGAAATTAAAGGTTTTGATCAACTTCGTTCGATATTATATACAATCATTGATCATGAAAAGACACTAATAACTATTTCACATAAACTTAAACTATTCTATTAATGCGCGAATTCATAAACTATTTTGTTTCCACAAAGAATTACTCGAAGTGTTTTGAAAGAGATAGTATCAACGGCAATATATCAAAACAGGCGTCATACAAAGAAAAGAAGAGAGGAAAAGTGAAGTGTAACGATAATTTAGTAACATGAAATCCCGGCATCATTCGTATTTCCATTGTATTCCTAATATTCGAAACGGATGTTTATTTCGTTCTATACTATGTCATTCTACTAGCTGTCTTGTACACATTTATCGAATATTCTCTTTGAATGTTCGATAGATACTAGATAATTGATATTGTTATTATTCTAAGTTTAAAACTATTAGGCCACACAAAACGATACATTTAGTATCGAAATATAGGAAAAAACATAATCTAAATTCTGTATAATCCATAACAGTATTTGTCAAAATTTTCATTGTATATTCTAAATTTAATTCAAATAAAGATGTTTGTATTTAATTTTTACTACCATCAAATATAAAAAATAAAATGTTAACTTATTTTAAATAGTTGTTATATTTAATTGATAGAAAAAAAACCTTGCAGCTTTTAAAATGCATTGAGTTGGTGAAGCTCTTTAAAAGTGCAGGAAAACATTTGTCAAAAGTAAAAACCTAATAAATTTAAGATATTTTCTTAAGTTGAACAAAAAGTGATTCAGGTTGATAAACAAAGTGTGCATCATGAATTTGAAATTTTTTTTCCATTTGATCACCTGGTAA
>JAJEKB010018243.1:0-30189 GCA_022393335.1 Macrotrachela quadricornifera
AAAAACATAAAATTGCTTAAGTTAGGATATCAAAAAGTTCTGATAAATCTTACTATTTAGTATGGAAAAATCCCGTCTCTGATAGGCTTTCATTTGGTATAAAATCTATTACATAGCCTATTTGAAATTATTACGATACCCTTCGTGCAAAATATTATTTCCAACCTAGTAAATGAAAGCGTATACAGATGAATTTTTGTCCTTTTTAATTTCATATTATTAATGTTAACTGCTCAATAAAAACTGATTCAAATATTTTGGATGAATTTTTTTAAATTTCACTATATTATATGTGGTTGAATTGACATGTTTTGATATAGAGAGAATTAATCAATAAGAAAAAAATAAAAAGTACAGATCGTTTGTTGAGTTTTTTGGATATCTCTTTCATATCGACCGACCAAAATTATCAGTGTTTTTAATAGCAGGTACCAGCTGCTTAGGTAAAGTACCAATGGTACGCGAAAATTTGAAAAAGTACTTTGTTTGGCACTTTACTAAAAAAAACAAGGTACTAGAACGGCACTTTGTTAAGTAAAAAAGCACTTTGCTTATTATATTACGTCACTGTTTATAAATCACTTTTTTCCTTGTTTTCGTTTATTTTTACTTGTAGATGGAACTAATATAGTTCTTTTTCGTTTTAGATTTATTGTGTTCAACTAATTATAAAGATGATCGTAGCTTTTTCATAGTTAGAATATTGTTCTTTACTGAGAGAGTTATTCAATTCATTTTCTTCTTACTATATTTATTTCTTTTTTTTTACCGTTTGGGTCATCTATTTTGTTGATCTTCCCATTGTTTTATTAGAGATTAAGCGAATGTGTTAGTATTTTTTTTGTTGTTGTTTTAAATTTCTATTATACATTTAGAACTATAAGTTCGTTATTTGTGTTGAACAAGTTACTTAATTCATTTTTTTCTCATTACATTTATTTCTTGTTCATTGTTTTGGTCATCTACTCTGTTGATCTCAGTGGCGGCGCGATCGGGGGGTGGGGCAGGGTAGGGTAAGTACTCCCTCTTGCTTTATAAAAGTTTCCCGGAATTTTTCTCCCATTTTGAGAGAGATCATCTAAAATTTTCTCTCATTTCGAGAAAAAATGGTCCCATATTTTCTCTCATTTCGAGAAAAAATGGTCCCATATTTTCTCTCATTTTTCAAGAAAATGACTCTAGGATTTTGTCAGTTTGATGAGTAGGATATCTCAGTTTCCTTCGAATTTGAGAGAAATGATCTGAAATCGTCTCCAATTTGCGCGAAAATGATTTCAGAGTTTCTTTAATTTTTAGGAGAAAGCGGACTCAGATTTCCTCGAGCTTTGGAAAAATATAGTCTCAAATTATTTTCCATTTTGGGAAAAGATAACCACAAGTTTTCTTCAGCTTTGAAAAGTGATCGTATATTTCCTATAATTTGGAAGAAAGTAATCTTTAGTTTTCCTGAATTTTAAGAAACAGTGATCTCAGATTTTCTCCGATCTTGTGAGAAAATGAGCTTCACTCGAGAGTTCTAAGGCTCTGCGATCGAGTAGGGTGAAAAGAACACCTTTCTTCTCCTGTTGGAAATTAGGATTACAGCTTTATCTGATTTTTTAGAGATTTAGACTGCAAGTTTCCTTGAGTTAGGATACATTGATCCTCACTTTCTCAGTTTTTTGAGAAAAATAACTTGAATTCTTTCTTTTGCAACAAAAAAGAAAATTTTTTTCCGTCGCTCAGCCAAAATTTCGATAATAAATCGGTAAATATGAAGAATTAGAATTATAATCTTACTGATAGAAAACTTTAAAGCGACATTTTATTAAATCAAAATACGCAGTTAATGTTTAGTTGAGAATTTTATCGAAAAAGAACGTAGAAAATCTAATCAGTGTACCTTATCATATGTAGACTGAAATATTCTTGATAAGCTATGCATCTGTGTAGAACAGCTTCAATTTTATTTGTCTTCTTGATATGACGCTTCGAAGAAATTCAATTGCATTTCGAAATAGAACTTTTTCCCAATTTTAAAGAAGCTCTGCTCTAGTTTAACCTCTTCCACATTCGCTAAAAAATAATAAGCTAGATTTACCTCTACTGAAAGGCCTTTGGAAAGCAGTGATGTATTGTGCCCAATAGACGACTCTTTAAGTTAATCAATCGTCCGAAACTTTGAGTTTGTCACATATTTTTGTGTAAATACATCCCCTTTTACAGTTTTTTTCGCGGAAAATGTTGTAAAGCTGAGATTAAGGTCATTTCTATTCTTCTCGAATTTCGAGAATTCGTCAAATAACGCACGAGATCTCTATGATTACCTAAGCACTCTACTAATGGCAATCAAAGAGATTAAGAAATAATAGAAGGCTCTATTCAAAACTTTTTGGTGAGGCATAAGCGAAAATCTTGGCATCTTTATGTAAAAGTATCTTCAATTTTTGAGAATTTAGCGTAAGGCTCAGTCATATTATCTTATAAAGTATAAAAATTTTTAGTAACGATTCACATTATTTTTCACTTTGTCCAAACATTTTAGGTAAAAAATACTCCAAACATCACTAATAATGTTGCCAATAACATGATCATTAAAAAAATATAAAATGATGGATAAAAATTGAGAAAAATAAATAATCAACCCGTCAGAAAAAAAATATTTTGTCACCGCCTAAGACGGCGAAAAATTTTTGATCTTTCTCCCATTCTGCGAGATACCTCTTCCTGCTCTGACCTCTTCGCGCCGCCACTGTTTTTTATTCTTTTCTACTAGTTTTTTTCTAGAGTTAGTTTATGACGAAAATATATGATTATTAATAAATTTGACTTTTTTTCTTGATACATTTCTCACCTTTGGCACTGTGTGGTACTTTGTTTTGAAAAACAAAGTACCGAATTGCACTTTTATTATACATTCAAAGTACCGAGTGGCACTCTGTTTCTAATTTCTATTAAAAATACTGGTGAAGATGTCACTATAGCGCGCGTAAGATCAAAAAATGTCACAACGCATTCTTACACCATTCAACCAATGATAACTCTTGCCGGTCAACTTCTCGGTCCTGTCTTGATTTGCTTGAAGGAACCAAAGGGAAAGATGAGCGATAGTGAGTTAACTTTAATCTTCTCTTTTATAATATAAGAACGTTGTTTTTACTAGATATCAAAAAGAAATTATTTGCTGCTTTGAACGTGGTTGTGACGTGTAGTTCTTCAGGAAAGCTCACTGCCTCTTCGGCAGAATATTGGCGAGATCACGTTCTGCGCCCATTTGCTCCATCGAAATCTCTTCTAATCTCGAACTACTGGTCGGGTCAACGAGACTCAAAGATATATTTCGCTGCTCAAGGATGTAAGAGATTAGAGATACCAGCTCATACTACGTCACGCATTCAACCACTTGATGTCTATTTCAACAGACAATGGAAGGTATTCGCTCGACGTATATTCGATCATGTTCAACTTGACGACATAGCCATCAACTTATCTGAACGAAACAGAATAATACAGTTGAATTCTCTTATTCATAATCAGTTGTCTTCGCTTCAATTCGTACCTATGATCAAATATGCATGGTTCGCATCAGGATACATCGACCAGGATCCAGGAAGTTTCAAGTCTGTCAATGAAGTTTGCTTCAACATCGGTGCTGACGTTTGCCAACAGTCGAGCTATCACTCATTATGCTTTATTCAATGTAGTCATTGTTAAAAACTACTCTGCTTTGAACGTTTCTTTGAAACTTACCACTATGACAAATAGATGTCTACCTTTTCCAGTATTATGCCATACATTTCTTAAATGAAGATAAAATCTGAATTTTATAGTTAATTTCTAGCGATACAGTCAATTCATCATAGAATTTCCTGCTTACAGCTTATTTTTGTTTTTAAATATATATAGTATAGGATTAATATTCCTCTTATCCCATGAAACGTGAAAATTGAATAACTCAGCCTAAAAGACTCATATGGGCCCAAATCCTTTTAGGGTTATTGTTATCTAGATGTCACCTCTGTATGCCCAAAATATGGGCTCTAAATCGATTAATCACTTCGGGTACCTCCCTCGTAAGACCTAACAGAGTAATAGAGAAATGTTGTTTAACAGAATAATAAAAAGTTAGAATGAGAAGAAATAGAACTATTCATGGCCAAAGGAATTTTTTCCATTTTGATTTTTTTGAAATAATTCAGAAGCAATTTTGTTCAGATCTAGAAGGTCTAACTTTTCTTTGTATATATGAGAAGTAATAGCATGATTTAATCGTTGTTGAGTCATTGTACAACGTAGATGTGTTTTATTCGATTTAATGCGCCGAATGATCTTTGTATGCTATAGCTGTTGTCGTAGTATTGTCGAATATAACAATAATAATTTACGATATTCACAAAGTAAAGTCTGTCCAACTGGTTCAACATTTAAAAGTTGACATATTATACTAATTTTTGTAATATTTTTCAAATCAAAATGTTTTTCTTGGATAACATCTAAAAAATAATCAGGCAACATCGTCAATTTACACTCTATTCGTTCAATATCAATATCAGCAACTAAAAACTTCTTAACCCTTTAAAGACCGAAGTTTTTTTCAATCGAAAAATAGTTCTTCAATCAAGCTGTTGTATTTGGCTCAAAATGATCCGATAAAAACTTCATGATAATGGATCGAGAGAAGAGAGGAAGATATCATGCGCCAATATATAGTAGCGAAAGGAAAGAAGGACATCTGAGAAGGATCTATAAGACAAGAGGAAAGAGACAAAAGGCTTGCATGAGATGGTAGGTGGGTGGTCTGTTTACCTTAAAGATTATAACAGTTTAATGTAGAACATATATTTTTCTTACTGAAAAATAGGTGGGACAACGTATGTCCCACGGTCCCCAAGGGTTAATATTAACATTGTTTTTTGTACTATTAGCTGCTGATAAAATAAAATTTTCAACTTTGCATAATAAAGGAAATACTGATTATTTAAAGCGTGAATCAGGTGCATTAAGGCCTCTTCCCTCCCTCTCCTCCAGTCAAAGATTGATCTCAGCTTAGGAACGTTTAAATGGGCCGAAATTTGGAGCATATGTTGGGTTTGAAGTGAAGAGGCTGTTGCAAAGTTTTCAGCTCGATTTGCCGACATTTAACAGACATATGAACCAAACAAGAATCAAAAATAGCTCATTGTCGTTTCAAGATTTCTCGGTCCAAACTCTGTCAACATATTAAATTTTTTTTGTTTGAAAGAGCATCTCAGAATGCAGGGCAGCATAAAGTTTTTTTTTTAATTCTTACTTTTTTAGTGGAGAAAGGAGCTCACAAATTCAATGACTCGAAAAACGCACCAAAACCAGATATCCACTGACATAGGTGTCTGTATACATCATAAAAAACAAAGCTTAATTTGACTCTTTCACCGCGATTCGATTTTTTTATAGAAAGTAACATCTCTAAATTCGTTTTATTGCAAAACAAAAGGTATACAATCGAAACAAATTTTACCATGTAGATTGTGGAGTGCTTCACGCTGCATCTTGTAGTATATTTTATTTTTCCTTACGAAGCCATATTAGATGATAAAAAGATGAAATAAGAGACATGAAATTTCACATTCGTGTGGAAAAAATGATTTTTTCCTAACATAGAAAACAAGTCAGACAGAGTTTTATATTCTTTCAAAACAAAAGTTAGACAATTAATATATGCTCCACTATGAGGATTGTAGAGCTTTTCATACTGCGTCTTATGATTTATGCGGTTTTCTTGATAAAACATATTTCGAGATTAGAATATGAAATGCAAAATGAATCCCACCGGTGGGATCCATCGCAGTGAAAGGGTTAAAAGAGGACTCTATATTGTCATGCATCTCGCCGCGCTCTTTCAAACAAGAAAAGAATTTTAATATATTGAAAGGGTCTCAACAGAGAAATCTTGGAACGAAAATCAAAAAACCATAAGCCAAGAAAAAAACACATCAAATCTCAAAAGATCTGAAGATAGGCTATCTTTCCATACATTTATCTCAATTTTGAAATATTTTGTGAAGATTGACTTTTTTTGAGTGGGTGAATGCCTTAAAATTCAAAATCTACTTTTAATAGATACTTACAACAACAGTAAATTATTTTTTTATTCAAAAGAAAGAATTCAACACAGACATATACACCAAGAAAGCCAATGAGGATGCCACTGAACACGACTTTGTAATTAATAAAATGTGGAGTGTCTCTGTAATAACGCGTCATCTATTACAAGAACGCGAAAATTAACTAATGTTGAAAATTTTTACATTAAATCAAGGCAAGTTAAACTTTTATCACTATTGAATCGAGCCTAGCCAAGCCTACCCAGCTGAAATCAAGCGTAGGTTCGTGCCTATCCAGGCCTCGTGGCTCCGTCGCTTATGATTATAACAGTTGACGAGAGGATTACTTATCATACATATCAATACAGCAAGTGCAATACAACTTTTGAATACTGTCATAAACCACAAGTACGTTCTTCATATAGTTTTTCACGATACTATTCTAAAATATCAAAGCATTTTATACTTTTGATTAAATCAATAGTCAAAACAGTTTTATATAGTAGGAACATGATTTATTGCTACTTATGTAATAAGATACACAATTATATCGGTCCTCTTGCTGTAATAGAGTTTATCGCAGGATGAATATCTTTCGATTATATAAAGCATATTTCTAAATCAGTTTAACAGTAATTTAATTCTATTAAATCAAAAATTTTGTATCTTGTATTTCTACGTAAAGTTAGATCTACTGTTTTGAATAAAGCTGTTCTATACTCTATTAAAGAAGTGAAGAGATGCTTTTGATATAAGAAAACTATAATATGAAATGAAGATTTCTAATCAATTAATACTTTATTATTTGATCAAAATCTCAGAAATAGAAACCTACACGAGAACTCTATTTACTCATCTCTTTTCAATGTTAGAAATAAATGAAAGTAAGTCTGTTAGTTAAAGAAAAAATGCAATTCAGTATTGCATAACAATATTTAAAACTCAAATATTTATATTTTTCATAAAAAGAATAAACAAAACTGTTCATTTAACTTTCAAAGGTTGCCATTCAATAATTGTTATACTTTTACTTGAAAAAAACAGATCGTACTATTTACATTTAAAGCATTTATATAGTACGTTTTTAATCTGTACTATCTGAATCCACCGATGACAATATTAATGATATTTGAAAATGTAAATAATTAAAGTTATCTCTTTCATGATTCAGAGAGGTAAGGATGTTATGTATAAATTTTGAATAATAATTGAAAATAAATTGCAATAATATACTTAATAAAATAATATATGATAAATTTTATTTTGAAAAATAAATTTTCAACTGTTTTTACACTTACAATAGTTTATAAAACTAAATACAAAGATAAAAGATAATTATATTTATTTAATTTTATTTGTTGAATAAAATAGACATAAAATTATTATGTAAGATGAAGAAGTGATTTCATCAATGGATTAATATGTGCTAGATTAACTTTACTCTTAATATACTGATGAAAATCTCTTGAAACTTTTTGAATTTTTAATAATTGTTCAATAATACGCATCATTTTAATGGCAACTATTTCAAATGTTGATTGTTTCATTAAATATCGAAATAATAAATCTATATATTTAGATTGAGCATTAAATACACGTTGTTCATTATGTAAAATTGCTTCTTGATCATCATCAGCTGATAAGCCTTTTGAAAAAATCATAATAAGCATAATTAATTGTGCTATTATTGGATCTTTATTATTTATATCAACAAGTGCATGAAGTAAAGACACGACAGTGCGACTAAATTCATAACCATAACAGAGAATAAATAAACTTTTATAATGTTGTGCAAATGCTTCTTCACTTGGTGAAACAACATCAGTTGTATCAAGATCATAAGATATTTCACGTACTGAATCAAATGTTAATGAATGACGTAAAATAAAAAGTAATGTTAAATTATATTTAACAAGCATTAAACGATCACGTTCATCAAGTTGTATAAATTCTGGAATTTCTCGAAGAAAATTAATTAATTTAACTGCTGTAAAATTTTGTATATCAATTGTATTCATAAATGCCGACATTTTATCAGGTGCTAATTCAAGTGAAATAACAGATGAAGCAGATGGAGATGATTGAGATGCAGAAAAATAAGCATTTTGCATATGTGATAAACATAACCAATCAGCTTCGGTTAGAGATGTTGATGAATGTGTTGGAATATTAACAAGCTAAAGAAAAATTATTAAAATTCAATAAATATGAATTTATTTTACTAATTCAGAATTTTGATTTGTCGTGACAGGTTCTATAACATTTTCAGTTTGGATATTATTATTATTTTTATTATCATCAAGTGTTGAAGAACGTAATCGACGATTTTCTTCTAAACGTTGTTTTTTTGTTTGTTTTTCTTCTGGAGTTAAAATATAATCTTTACACATACCTAAATATTTCAAATTTTATATATACACTTGAGAAACATTTCAGAATAATTCTATCATCAGTCAAATATCGGAAAATATTCATTTTTACACAAGAATTACAATAACTCTTCCAAAATAACAAATTCGATTTTTAAAGATTAATGAAATAACTATCCTTTTTCTATGTATTAAAAAGATGTTAGATTACTTCAAAATATTAATAAAAATTTCTAAATACCTTCTCGAAAACATTTAAGTAATCGACAACGTTGACATTTATTTTTAATACTAAAATGAATATCACATCGAATTTCATTCAAATTATCTTTATATTTAATACATTTTGTTTTGTCCTAAAATATTATTTATATATCAGTATTTAGAAAAAAATCAATTTACAATTGGTTGTAAAGCATTACGACGAAAAAATGCTAAATTAAATCAAATTAATAATTATATATATATATAATAATTTCTATCTAAAACCTTTGCAAGATTCACATGAAATTTGAGTAAAATTATAACCAATAGCTTGTCCACCACAAACAACACATGTTAAATCAGCTTTACGTTTTTTTGTATTTGAAATATTTTGTTTCTAAAAAAGAAAATAAATCAAAATTTCTTTTTCCTTTTTTTTTTTAAACAATAAAATCTTACCGATTGTTGATTATTAGTTTCATACTCATTTATTATATTTGCATTATTTAAATCAACAACAAATTTTTCAATATTGGGTGAATTTAAACATGAAAGAATATCATTATTATCATCATCATCATATATTGATGTAATAATCACTACTTTTGTTTTATTTTTAGTAGTTTTGTCTTCTTTATTAATATTTGCCATTTGAATTATATTTCATAATCATACTATAATGTACCACAAGTATGTTTACATCGTTATGATAGATAAATAAATAGTAAAATGCAAAAGAAAAAGAAGGAAAGCTTTCATCCGTAAACATGATTTTTTTTCCTCTACCTTTATTTAATGATTATGATCAAATAGTATATTACAGTAAACAAATAACAAAACAATAAAGAATAAATCTAAAAAAAGGAAAAAAAAAATAAAAATTTCTTCTTTTTTGTATTTTATTTTTAATAAATTAATTTTAAATCATTTATCCATATATAACGAGAAAAAATTAAATATAAATAACGAAACCAAATAAGTTGAGAACGATGTTTAAACATTGCTTTATGTGGTATAAAATAATCTTTTTTAGGTAAAATAAATGTTTTTATATTTGATGGTTTTTTTTCAAAATAAAATCGAATAAATTCAATTAATGTTAAATATTTTCGATAGATTGGTAATGATTGTAATGAAAGAAAATGTATTTGAGATATTTGTGATAATTTTAATAGAGCATAATAAATCGATATATGATTTTTATGACCACTTATACCATATTGATCAAATGAAATAATTGTTGAAATATTCCATTGTTTAATTGATTGTTTAACATGACCTAATATTGCATCGGATGACCAGGATATTTTCATATCATCTTTTAAATATATTTGATCATCAATTATTTTATAATCTTTTATACGAAGTTGAATACATGATTGTTGAAATTCTTTCGATCGATGATTATTACCATTTGAAAGACATAATATATATATATTTGACTGAAGTGATAATAAAATAGGTGAAAAAAATAAACATTCATCATCTGGATGTGCTATAACTAAAAGATAATTACCATTTTCTTCATCAGTTTTTGAAGATAGTAAATGAATTAAAATAAATGGAGATATTATTAATATTAAACATATTAAGACAATTAACAATAAAAATAACATCTGCAATATATATGGGAAAGTTTTTATTTATACTTTTTCTACCGGAAAAAAAAACGAATTTTTTTCTTTTGGTCTGGTTTAGTTTTAAAATGGACAAAAAAATACAAAGTTTATTTCTTTTGTGGAGCTGCTTCAGGTTTTAATGATGCATATGAAGAAGGTTGTGGAAGACGATATTTAGTCATTGATGCTTCAATATCATAATAACTAAATGTTGTATAATCATACATATCATCAGCTAAATATTCAGAACGAGATTTTCCTGTTTGACCTTTATTTGTTGTAGTATCTTTAAAATAAATATTAATTAATGAAATAATCATTAAATAATCTACTTTGACTTGATGAACCTTCTTTTGATAATGTTGAACTAAAACGATTCACAAACGGTATAAACTAAAATAATATTTAAAGATATTTTATTATTAATTAAAAATTGTTTATCATATTAACTTGATTAAAAGTCGATGAAAATCGAAGAATTTTATTAGAAATCATCTAAAATATATTTCCATTAGATCTTGTCTTCAGGTACGTAATGAGTACTTTTCTCATTATATTTTATTATATAAATTTAGAAAAAAAAAAGGTAGATATGAAATGTTCTAGAAGTTCAACATGATTTTCTAATAATTTAAATATAGATAAATGTTATCAAAAGTTAACAGGAACATGATTTTAGTTTTTTTTTATTTTTATGATTCTTAAATATTTAAGTGAGCATCTGTTATCAAATGAAATTCTAAATTTAATCATGCAAAAATTCTTCATTGTATAATGAAAAAAATTTCCCTACAGATAGATTAATATTATAAAAATATAAATAAATAAGTTTACTAGTGTCATCTATCATTTAAACACATTAATGCATTTTTTATTCAAGATTTTCTTTAATAAAATAAATTAAATTTTATTAAAATAATTCTTATATATAAAATATAATTTATTTTGATAAGAAATCTTAAATTTTAATTGAGGTTAATAATATCTGTTAATGGCATTATCAGTCAGCCGAAAAATCATTGAGACATCTAGACAACAAATGATTATTCGAGACAAAGAATATTGACAAAACAAAAGAAAAAAAAAGTTTGTTTATTTATTCTATTTTTTAGATTATCTAATGAAATATTTACATCAATCAATACCTCTCAATGTTATTAATACATCTATATTATGAAAATAATTAAATAATCTTCATGTAGGATAAACAATTGTTTAAAGAGAATGAACTAAACAAAAAAAAACAACAAAAAATATATCAGAGAATTATAATTAACAAAGTCAATTTCTTATTTGTATTTTCAATTAATTATATTTTAAATAAAAGACAAAAGGAAAAAAATTTATTAATCATGGCAGATCTAGAAGCTGTATTAGCTGATGTTTCCTATTTAATGGCAATGGAAAAATCTAAATCAACACCTGCAGCTTCAGCTAGTAAAAAAATTGTTTTACCCGATCGAACGTAAGTTTATTTAGAAAAATATTTATTTTTTATTATTAATTTTATTCAAAAATTTAAAATAGAGTACGAAGCGTAACACATAAACATTTGCAAAAAATGTACGAGAATACATTTGACAAAATATTTAATCAACAAATCGGTATGTTAATTCATCTTTTTCTTTTGATTAAAAAGAAAAATATATTAATAAAATTTATTAATATATAAGAAAATAGTAATTGTAACATTCTTTTTGTCTAATTTAATTTTTATATATTTGTAAAGAAAAAAAAAAGTTCTAGACAAAAATACTATAATAATTGTATAACATCGATACGCTAGATTATTTGTTTTGTAAATCAATCTATAGAAAGACATTGATCGCTCTTTTTTTTTCTTTCAGCTAACAGTTTCCCTTTCCTCTTGTATAACTGAAGAGAGCATAAGAGTGTCATCTATTGTAACCCCTCCGGTCTTCTTTTCTCTCAGGTGGTTATAGTGTTGTTGCAGAATAATTTTTTTTTTCTTCTCCTCTTTTTTTTCTCTCTAAACACATACGCGTCAAATCCCTGAGGGGAATCACTTTGTATGTAGTAAATGGTTAACATGCAAACGGTTTATAAGATCAATTGAGAAAAGAGATTATTTTTTTCTTCTAGGATTCCTTCTTTTCAAAGAATTTTGTTCAACATTATGTGATGAACCTGTGCCTCAATTAAAATTCTATGAAGAGGTATTTAATAAATATATTAATAATATAAAAATAAAAAAAAACTTATTCAATTTAAAATAGATAAAACGATTTGAAAAACTTGAAACTGATGAAGAACGATGGAAAGTTGGAAAAGAAATTTATGATCAATTTATAATGAAAGAACTTCTTTCAAATTCTCATGTAAATAAATTTTATTATCATTATTATTTTAATTATTTGTATATTCTAATAGACATATTCTGATCGAGCTATTGAAAGTGTTAAAAAACATCTATCAAAATATAATCCAAATAATCCTAAAAATACTTTACCATCAGCATTATTTGAACCATATAAAAAAGAAATATGTGATTTATTACGTGGAAGAATTTTTGATAAATTTATTGAATCAGAAAAATATACAAGATTTTGTCAATGGAAAAATTTCGAATTAAATATTCAAGTGAATATTAAACGAAGCAATTTTTTCTTTTTGATTAATAATTTCTATGTTTTTTTTTTCAGTTAACAATGAATGATTTTAGTGTACACAGAATTATTGGTCGAGGTGGTTTTGGAGAAGTATATGGTTGTAGAAAAGCAGATACAGGAAAAATGTAAATTAGTATTTCTTTTTTTTTTGAATTTTGATTTTATTTTTTTCTTCTCTTTGAAAGGTATGCAATGAAATGTCTCGATAAAAAACGTATTAAAATGAAACAAGGTGAAACCTTAGCATTGAATGAACGTATTATGCTTTCTCTTGTCAGCACAGGAGTATGTTACATTTATTATTATTAATTATTGATTTATTTTAATCAAATTTTTTCTTTCGTAGGAGGAAGGTTGTCCATTTATTGTCTGTATGACTTATGCATTTCATACAACAGATAAACTTTGTTTTATACTTGATCTAATGAATGGTAAATAGAAAATTAAATATATTTATATAATTAATAATTTTAGGTGGTGATCTTCATTATCATTTATCTCAACATGGAGTTTTTTCCGAGAAAGAAGTGAAATTTTATGCAGCTGAAATTATTTTAGGATTAGAACATATGCATCTTAGATCAATTGTTTATCGTGATCTTAAAGTAAAAAATTTTATTTAAATCTTTTCAAATTTTTATTTTTTTGTATTTAAAATAGCCTGCAAATATTTTACTTGATGAACATGGTCATGTTCGTATATCAGATTTAGGTTTAGCTTGTGATTTTTCAAAGAAAAAACCACATGCAAGTGTTGGTACACATGGTTATATGGCACCAGAAGTTTTAGCTAAAGGTGTTGCATATGATTCAAGTGCAGATTGGTTTTCATTTGGTTGTATGCTTTATAAATTACTCAAAGGGTATGTTTTTTATATTCATAGAATATATCATATTAGTTGTCATGAATCACGAGAAAGAAGACAAGATAATCAATCAAATCATATTTGTATAAATAATTCCTTTCTTTTTTTTTTCTTCTATTAAGGCATAGTCCATTTCGTCAACATAAAACAAAAGATAAACATGAAATAGATAAAATGACCATGACAATGGTAATTAATAAATTTGTTTTTGTTTTTATTTATTTATTTATTTTGTATAAAATTAGTCGATTGAATTACCGGAAACAATGACAAATGAAATGCGCACATTATTAGAAGGATTACTTCAACGTGATGTTGATAAACGTCTTGGTTGTATGGGAAGAATGTAAATATGATGTTTTGATTTTTCAAATCTTTTTTGTTTATTTGTTTATTATAGAGCTGAAGAAGTAAAAGAACATCCATTTTTTAAAGATGTTGATTGGAAACAAGTTTATTTATTAAAATTAACTCCACCATTAATTCCACCACGTGGTGAAGTTAATGCAGCTGATGCTTTTGATATTGGAAATTTTGATGAAGACGATACAAAAGGCATTAAAGTAAATAGAAATATTAAATTATTAAGAAAAATCAAAACTAAATACATATTGTTTTATTTATAATTATAATTAGTTAACCGAAGCTGATCAAGAATTATATAAAAATTTTCCAATTGTTATATCTGAACGATGGCAACAAGAAATAACTGGTAAGATTTTTTTGTTAAGAAAAATAAAATTAAAAATCTTCATTTTTTTCTTTTTTAGAAACAGTATTTGATACAGTTAATCAAGAAACAGATAAAATTGAACAAAAACGGCGAGCAAAATTTAAGCAAAATAATATATATGATGATGAAAAAACATCTGATTTAATTTTACAAGGACAATTAAAAAAGAATACAGGAACATTTGGTTTCTCATGGCAAATACGTTATACAAAATTATATCCAAATCGTCTTGAATTACATTATGAAAAGGGTGATAAAGATCCAGAGGTAAAATATATTTATTAATAATAGATTGCATTAGAAAGATATTTCTCTAATAAATTTAACGTATAATCTAGTGTAATATAGAAGTTTTACTTATTCATATGATTATATTACGCAAAATTCTATTGAAAGAAGATGAAAGACTAGTAATTTATTTTAAAATTCTCTTAATATTTAATAAGCTTCGTGGTAGACTGTAGTAGAATGATTATATTTCACTTAAGAAAGTTATCAGAGTTGTCCATGGCAACATGTTGCTGCATCGCTATGTTTATCTATGTTATACTGTACAAGTTAACAAATTTGATTGATTAGCAGCAAGAGTAATTCTAGTTCAAACGAATAACAGTTATGAAAATCATAATATTTATATTGAATATTATGATGTATGGGATGCAATAGCAAGTAAGAATGCGATGTCCAGATCTAATAACAGATATTAGAATTATTAATCTGATTGTATAATAGAATACTACTTAGCTATAAAATAGTAAAATATTTTATAATATTGAATAGAAATAATTATCTCTAATAGATGGATAATTTTCATAAGTAAACTTAATCGAATAGATAATTTATGTAAATAATTTGATAATATTAATATTATTTATAGGTTTATACAATGGAACGAATTGAACATATTGATTCAAAAGAATGCAAAGGACAGAAAACAATTACAATACATTTAAAAGGTGGTAATGAACCACGTTTAATGCTTTCTCCACAGGTAAGAATTTAATTTTTCACATAATACACACACACATATATATATATATATACAAACTTATGTATTGTTTTCACATTATTTTTTATGTTAATATGCATGTTAGTTTGCTTATTGTAATTTCTATAAATATCGTATTTACATTTAGCATGTATATAGATTTATTTTTTTTTCTTGTATATTTGTTATGTTGTTTTATTTTTTTGGAAGAATATTTCTAAATCATTCCATAGGATGAAGTATCATGGATTGAATGGAAAAAAGCATTATATGATACACTTGTTGCATCACAACAACATTTAACTGTTAGTGAAAAAGCATCGAAAATTTATGGAGCTGATGTAAGTAGTACAACATCGTCAAATATAAATTCAAATCAACAATTTATTTCTGGTAATCATCATACTTCATCATCATCATCCGGTGGTGCTCATAGCGGAATAAAGAAAACTACAGGCACACTTCAAGATTAAATATCTATTTGACTACAAAAAAAAATTTTTTTTGTTTTGTCGTTTTTTCTTTTTTCTTTCTCATTGGAAAACAGTGATTTGTTGTACTCTATCTTTTATTCTTTTGTTTCTAGTCGTATGATTACTGCGCTATTGCTGTTGCTGCTTTTGTTGTCAGTTTGAAAATTTCTTCTTCTTTTTTTTTCTTCTCCTTTCGTTTTCTTCTCGCTTTTTTTTTTCTTTTTAAAAAAAACACATCAAAACACCAACGAACATTTCTAGGATGTCGTCTCATTTCATGAATGGCGCATGGCATTAAATGATGCTTTAAATAAATCGACATTAACATTACATTCATCGAAAAAAATTGGACGATTATTAATGCCAACTGAAAATGGTCCAACTGCACCAAATGGTGTTCAACAATAAACTTCAATCTCTTTCACTCTATTTTCATTTTCTAGTCATCCTCTCTCTCTCTCTCCCCTTTTTCTTTTTTCTTTTTTTTTTTTATTTAATATCGGTGGTATGATCTGACAACAAAGCTATTCACTTCTTGTATTTTCGACTCTGACGTCTTTTTTATGTATATATATATATATATTATTCGAAAAGAGAAAACAGTGAAATGCCGAAATCTGTCTATGTTTGTCGCATAAATATACAAAAAAACCTTTTCTTTTTCTTTTATTGTCGTACTTCTTGTTGATGTTGTTGGTTATTTTTTTTTTCTTCTTCTCTATCTTTTTTTTTCTTTTTCCCTTTTTCTCTTTTTTTTTTCTATTTGATCAGAAAATAATCTTAATGAAACAATAAATTCATATGGAAATATGTTTTGCTTTCATTATTAATGCAAATTATTTTATTTCTCTTGCAGATAAATTTCATACAATGCATTTTTATATTATTATAGGTAAGTATTTATTATAAAAATCAATAGAATATATAATTATATTTAAAGAATAATTGATAATGAATGAATTCTTTTCTATTGGATATCTTTTAAAGATTCGAATATAAAGTTTAAAATGTTTCTAAGACATTGTTGTTTAGATTTCAAAAATAAAGAGTATAAAAAAAATATATTCATCACAAAATAGTGTTTAGTGCATACATTTATTTATGTTTGTAATTACTTTTTTTTATTTATCTACTTTGTCACGCTCATTTACTTTCTTTTTTTTTCATTTTCTCGTTAGTTTCTGCAATTCTTCGTTCTGTCATTTATTATCATTACATTCTTCTTATTTACTCTTCGCCTAACACACATTTTTTAGTGTCGTTTTTCTGACGTATTGCATTCAGTCATATATTTCTCTCATTAATTCCTATCTTATCTTGTTCTTATTATTGCATTCAATAGCTTAGTCGATTTTCATTCATCTTTAACTCATTTTATTATCTACTATTGTATAACGGCTAGACAGCTGCAGGTCATTCCACGCTCGATTTGTGTTTACTTTTGGGTATTAATAAAACGAGGCGGGGAAAGACAACATGGAATAACTGAATCTTGATTTTGTATTTGATCATGTACATAAAAAGTGTCAAATATTGATGAAAGAAAAAGATCGTAAAATTCAAAAATACAGTTCTCTAACAGTACCATCTGAGATCCTATCTAGTTGCATTTTAAAAAGATACTCTTATTGTCACTTAGACATTAAATTGATTCCATTTTGACAATGATAATTTTCATTAATAATAAAAATTGAAGTACGAAATAATTTTATTTAGTTTATCTTATGGTATTACCATGGCGTGTAATGAGTCAAGTAACATATCCTCATACTAATCAATATACTTCTTCTGCTGTCAGTAATATCTCACAACAACAAAATCCATCAATACAATCATCAAATGTTCATATATCATCATCTTCTCCTAATTATTTAGTTGGAAATTTATCTCAACCATATACATTTCAAGTTGCTCCATCATCAATAAAAGTAACTCATTTAGGTTTAAATGGTTATCCATTATATATAATTGGTATTGGATTTTCAAATAAATCAAAATTTAATTATGATGAACAAACTAATCGTTTAACAATTCTTTCACTTGATTTAACAACAGTTGGTTATTATTCAGCAATTGATGCTAATTGGAAAACATTTACTAATATTCTTACTGCTATCAATGGTAAATAAAACATATTTAATATATATATGACACATAAGTAATAAGATATTTTTAAATTAAAATTCATTATATAAGATACAAAAAATACTTTATTAATTTAATGAGTGAAGTATATTAAATTACCAACTCTTGTGAATTACATTCTAAACAAAAGTATTGTATTCAAAAGAACAAACAAAATACTATATTTTTATAGTGGAAATTTATTTGTATATAAATCCCTTTGTATTTAAAAGTATCGAAAATACGAGATGAATATAGATTGATATTGCTTATTAGCCTAGTTTTTTAATACAAACTTATTAAAACGAATAATTGATACAATTACATATATTTCTCACTTTTTGAAATAAAAATCTTTAATCATTGAATAAAATATGTTAGTATTAACCATAAAGCTAGATACCAGATGCGAAGAACATCTTTCTGACTGTATCGATAAGAATTAATAAGTGTCAAACAATTCTAATGTAAATAACTGAAATTAACGCTTAAACATATGTTACAAAAAAAGGAACAATAACAAGTTTTATTTATCTCTCATTTCCAAATATATAAAAGTTTATATTATATAATTAAAATAATATTATTCTTTTTTTTTAGTTTCATCATTTCAAATTCGTAATTTTCATATAAGTGAAGATGTTAATAGTTCATCATTTGTATCTTGTTCTGTATCAATAATACGTTCAACATTTAAATTATCTGAATCATATTTTCAAACAAAAATTCTTAATACAGAAAATTTTCCTCGACTTAATTTATTTCTTTCAAATGAAATCTTACCATCATCAATAATAAAAAATAGAAAAATTTATAATGATACATTAAATGAACAAAATTTTACACGTATAATTACATTACATCGTTCATTAACACGTGCTGATCATAATCAAACAATTCAATGTCAAATTGAATCAAATAATAATAATAATGAAATTTATTTAATAAAAACTGTTTTTATTAATATTGAATGTAAATATAAAATCATCGTTTTTTTTTTTTTATTTTCTTTTTATTTAGATGGTCCAAATTTTGAAACAGGTGCTTTATCAAAAATAAATTTAGAAAGTGAAATATTAAAAAATATTGCATTAGAATGTCAAATAGAAGCAAATCCAAATCCATCATATGTTTGGTATGAAATGTTAAGTAATATATCAAAAGAACAAAATGTATTTGGTACAACAAAACAGATACAAAAAATTTATCAAGATCCAGGAAATTATACAATGCAATGTCAAGCACAATCACGAGGAAAAACTCTTAAACAAGAATTTTTTATTTATATTACTCGTAAAATATTTTTTTTTATTTTATTTTGTTTTCATTTAATTAAATTATCTTATGTCTTTTTTTTTAGTACAACGATCAAATATGATAAAATCTAATTTAAATCATGATATAATTGGAGAAAGTATGATTTGTTTTTATTTATATCAATTTAGTATTTATTTTATTTTGTAGGATCTAATAAAATTCCAATAATTATTGGAATATGTATTGGTAGTATTTTATTTTTACTTATTATTGCTATTATTATTGCAACAATTATCTATGTAAAACGACGAAAAAATAATTTAAATGAAAAAAATTCAATAAATAGTAAGATTTTATTTTATTTTTCTTTTCAAAAATATTGTTTGATTTTTTTTTAAAGATAATAAATTATCAAATGAGTATGTTTAATTCTTTTTTTTCTTTTGAAAATAATTATTTTAATATTTTATTATATTTTTTAGTAAACAGGGAAAATCTCGTTGGGGAAATAAAGCAATTGATTATTCAAAATTTAAACATGAACCATTTAAAACTGATTCAACATCTACATCACATTTAGTTGAATCTGCTGAAACAACATCAATACAAGCACCACCAATTCCTGCTCGTCCATCTCCAATGACAAGTACTCATTCGTCTTATCGTCAAGCACCTTCAACATCAATTTCATTTTCTTATCGTCAAGCAAGTGCATTACCTGGTTTTCATTCATCAATTCCTACAACATATTCTTATTCATCGGAAAAAGATAATGAAATACCTTTAACTATAAGTCGTTCAAAAATGAATACATTATTTGGTTCACATAAATCTCTTACTGAATCAATTCAATCATTAAGATCAAATCAACAACCATCAATTTCATTACCTTTGAAAAAACGTTCAAATGATTATCAAAATACAATACAATTACAAATTCAACAACAACAACAACAACAACAGGAAGAAATTAAAAATGATAATACATCAGAAGAAGAAGAAGAAGAAGAAGAATTTGAACAACAACAACAAGTAGATTTATTTAATTGATAAAATAAATAATTTATATCTATTTTCTATAGATTAAAGATTCAACAGGAATACCATCAGAATATAATCAAGGTCAGATAACAACGCCATCATTATCTCAAAAAATAAATACTAATCAAACCTCAGAAATCCATCATGATGAAATTCCACCATCATATCATCAAGTAGCTAATACATCAACTCCATCTCATGCTTATATTTATCATGAACCAACTGAAGTTTAGAAAATTGTTTTTGTTTTATGGTTAAAGAATCTCTTGTTTTAGCATTTGTAAATAACTCATGTTGTTTTTTTTTTGTATATAGCAATTAATCAGATATAGTGTTCAGATAAATTTTTGTGTGTACATTCCACAATTTTTTTTTTCGACTGTCAGTTATGATATTATATAACGATCTTTTCTTTTTGTAATTGAATTTCTATAAATAATAACGTATGTTTACTTTAAGTAAAATAATATGGACATCAATCTATTCATTATATATTAATCTTAAATTTGAATATAAATCAATGATTTTAATCATGTATTGTATAAGTATTCAGATATATTCAACATGTCTTTTTCAAATAATCAAAAGACAAACTAAAAAAAAACACATCGATGGTTTTTTATTTTTTGTTTGCTTCAGATGGATCCACTTCCATTAGGCCGTTGCAGTGATAAAAATTCATCAGAAACTAAACTTCAATGTAGTCGTTGGGCTAATCTTATTTGTTTACATTGTAATCAAGGAGTATGTTTAGAACATCATAAAATTCATCAACATGAAATTCAAATACGAGCACATAAACTTAATAATCAAATAAATGATGTACGTCAAATATTACATACATTAACATCTGAACAATTAATTGATATATTTCAAGAAAAAATTGATCAATGGTCTGAAAAAGTTATAAATGAAATTGATTTAAAACATAAAAAAATGTCTTCACAATTAATAAATATAATTAAACAAATAAATATTGATCAATTTCGTTCGATACAATTAAATAATATTGATGAATATATTGGACAACCATTAACAGAACTTCTTCGTATACCAAATACTATTGAAATAAAACATATAGAATCATTAGAAGAACAATTTGAACAAATTCAAGAAATGAAATCATTTATTCAAATTACTAATGATGGGTAAAACAAAAAAAAACAACAAATTTTTAATAAATTTCAAATATTATTCATTACATTTACTTTTTGTCTAGTCAATTAGAAATAAATCAACCAACAAATTTATTGAATAATGTTTTTTCATTATCATTAATATGGAAATATTCTATAAATGATTGTCCAAGTGCAATGGCAGGTTCACCTCTTTCACATAATTATCTACTTATTTTTCAATCAAAACCACAATTTTCTCTTATTTTTATCGAAGATAATAAATATATAAATAAGATTCCAATTGATTATTTTGTTTATGATATATGTTGGTCTCAATCAACAGAAAATTTTCTTATTGCTACTCAATATTATCTTTATGAATTTTATCCATTAAATAAACGTCTATCAAAATCATATGAAAATTCCAGAACATCTCAAATATTGTGGTCTTTAGCATGTAATTCAACTGATTTATATATAATACATAAACCTGATATGTTTATGTATGAAAGAAATTTAAGAAAACCTTTTGAAAAAAAAAGAGAATGGTGTAAAAATGATATTATGTATGAAAAAGATGATCAATTTATTAATTCTATTCGTATTGATCATCAAAAACAAATTAGTAATTTATTAATTGAATATAAAAAATTTTGATTTTTTTTCATTTTTTTTTAGTGGGATTGTCAATTCAACAAATAAATAATCAATGGCGTATAGATCTATTTTCAATAGATAATATGCAACGTTTATATTGTGGAACATCATTTGGTATATCAAATGAAATAGATCATAATTATTGTAAATAATTTATTTATTTAAAATTATTTTATTTATATTTTTAATATTTTCTAGGTATGTTAACACCATTACTTAATAATTATAATCAATGGTTAGTACAATATTCTACTAATGATAAATATCAAACTTTATTACTCAATGAAAAAGGTCAGATAGTCAATAAAGCCAATTATAATGGATATAACATTACACTTATTGATCGAGATAAAATTGCGTTTTTAGATAATATCGATATTGTCATATATCAAAGATAAAGTTTTATTTATTAAAAATAAAGAAAAAGAAAAGAAAAATGTTTTGTTTTAACTAATTTCTATTTCTTTATGTTGTTCATTAAGTTCATAATTTTGTTCTTCAATACTTTTTAAACCCATTTTAATCCAATCATAAAATGTTCCAATTAATCTCCATTCAGGTATATTATGAACAGCTAAATAAATTCTACCTGAACGAATACTTAATAAATATTGTTCAGCATAATCATCCATACCTTGTCCAATAATTACTAATTCACATGGAAGTGATTGAAATGTTTTATTATTAATTATTTTTAAATTTTTATTTTCTTTTTTATCTTTTTCAATAATTTCTCTATAAACATGTAAATGTTCACGAAAATCATCATAAAGATTTTTATTAATAGAACTATTATTTTCATCAATAAGACATTGAAGTAAATCTTCAACAAAATTATCATTTTCTTTTTCATATGATTTCCATTGTGATATTGGTAAAAGATCAGTAGTTGGTAAACGATAACCTAAACCATAATCAATATGTTTTCGTCCATTATGAACTTTAATAACAGTACGAATTTCTTTAGGTAAATTAATATTTAATTTTGATTCAAATTCTTTTATATGTTCTTCATTAACACCTGTTTGATTTTTATTTTGAAATTTTGGAAATTTTTCTAATGTTTTATTTAATTGATTCCATTGTTCTGTAATATTTTTTATGAGATCATCTTCATTAAGATTATCTATTTGAGTTGATGATGATGATGCCATTTTAATCTTGTAAAATATGGTAGGTGATTAAATATAATAGAAAAAGATAGTGGTCATAGATCACAGACTAATCAATTCTCACATGCACTTCTGATTAATTAATCAATGATTTTTTTTAATAATCTTTTAATTCATTTTTTTTTCACATAAACATCATTATTTTTCATTTTTAATAAAGTTGTTTATATATAAAAATGAATAAATGACAAAAAAAAATCATATCCGATGCCATCTATCAGTGTCTGACATGAGGTCGCAACAATCAACGTGACGTTGATCTGATAGACCCGAGTCGGTCACTGCTAGATATGGTTTTTGAATTTAGTATTTATAAATGTTTTGTAAAATAAAACAATTTTCGAGTTTGTATTGAGGCCATTCTTCGTTAGGACTTGATGTTAGTAGTCAGCCAAAATAAAAGTCGAATAGACATACAGACAACAATGATGATTCGGGGCGAAGAACATTGACATAAAAATGATTTGAGTCATCAGATTTTGCTGAAATTTTCAGATGAGAAGTATTCTGGGCTGAATATCTCATAGTAAAAATTTTAGCTCAAACTATTGAGTCTACGGAGTTTCATCTTAAACGTGAGGGTTAAAAACTGGATGTTCGTAGTTCGCAAAGGATGGAGTAAGTTTGAGACCAAGTTAGATCCTATTTTCAAATCACAAGTGAATTCTGACTAATTATATGTAATCAGAAAGGTAATTAATTCCATTATTCATCTAGATCATACTTTTGCTAATAACAATAATTTTCTTATTGATTTAGCCATACATTTATTTGAGGGCGTATACAGACTAAACGAGTCTTTCAAAAGCTTGTCTACTGAAATTGTGATAAGACCATACCCATCTTCATAGGTCATATATATAGCATTTCTGATGATGTTTCTTTTCGATCTCCACTATTTCAAGATATCCAACCCCTATCTTTTTTCTATAAATTGTCCTTACTATGTCCTTAAAAAATACTAAAGATGAACTTCTAAATCTTTATCGAATAACGTAAACTTCAACGATATATAGATAACTAAATAGTAATCGGATTTCACTTAACTACGAAATGTGGTGCGCAGCTCGATTTCGAAATCACGATTTACACCTTTTCAGTTACTTTCGAATATTTATCATTATCGTATAATCGTGTGAGTTGACCTTGTTCGCTGTATCGAATTTACGTTGATCTGATGAAAGAGTTTGTCTAGAGATGTTGAGAAAATCGTTTGTGTAAATAATTGTTTGGATCAACCAGCTAATAGAATTCCCACAGAAATCGAAAAGTAGACATGGCGAAATTCATTACTATGTAACCATCACTAATCCTCATCACACAGCTGTATATGAAGCATTTGGTATAACTTGATTGAAACATTTGAAGTGTTTGATGTGAAAGTTCATACTCGTTTCTACTCACCAATGATTGAATGCTAACGAGGAAACTGTCTCAATTGATCCATGCTAATTTTGCTTATTATTTTGTCCATATGTAGGCTTACCATGCTGAGAAAAAGCCTAAAAAGAAATGTACCTATGTTGCGATTTGACCGAGATATTCAAATTTCTGTGTACGATCCTAATTTTCTAGCAATATTGTATTTTGGAATTTTGAGCTGAAACTTAGCTTACATAAAGCCCTCAATAAGATTATCTTATAAATAAAATTTAGAAATTATAGACATAGTATTATCAAGATATGAATTTTTCAAAATATTCATGGTTTATATGATATTTATGGAAAGACGCCTACATTTTAGAAAATTCATATCTCGGTAGCACTACATTCATAATTGCTGAAGATTTTTTCACAAGTTAATCTAATTGAGGGCTTTATGTGAGTCAAGTTTCAGCGTAAAGTTTCAAAATACAATATTGCTAAAAAATTGAGATGCTACAGAGAAATTTCAGTAAAATTTGAAGATTTCAGTCAAATCACGACATGGGCACTTATATTCTCAGACTTTTTCTTAATATGATGAGCCCTTCATATAGGTAAAATATGACCAAAACCTGTGTGGATCAGTTGAGGTGGGTGGTTACTTCATAAGATATGCTATATCCATTATACACATTTAATCAAATAATTATCTGTATACCGTTGAAATCTACATTATCCGATAACGATTTAAAAGTTCATCTTTAGTATTTTTTAAGGACATAATAAGAATAATTTAGAGAAAAAGATAGGGATTGGATATCTTGAAATAGTGGAGATCGAAAAGAAATATCGTCAGAAATCCTATATATATGACCTATGAAGATCGGTAAGGTCTTACCACAATTCCAGTAGACAAGCTTTTGAAAGGCTCGCATTCGAACATTTTTGTATGACATACGAAGGTCAATTTATGGAGAAAAATGGTGGCAAAGTCTCTCGAAATAATAGAGATCGAAGGTATACATGCCAATCATCATTCAGTCTGTATACGTCCTCAAATATATGTATTGCTAAATCAATAAATAACTGCAATACCAATATATAATGAATTCAATGAACATAAACAATCATGAGAAACTATACCATATTGCCCATACTATTGTCGACAGCATTGACAAAACATTGTATTACTGTAATCATGAAAGTATGGAATACATTTGCCATGAATACACTAATGGTCTACATAACTTTCATTGTGTAAATCACTCTAAGCAAAATACTATATTATGCAGATAGACGATAGATCGTTAAAAAAAATGGAAAAGCAAATCGACATGTAAAGAATAATATTTAGTGAAACTTTTTGGTCGAGTTAAATGAAATAAATAAAAATTGAATGTAATTTGATAATCTCGCAGAGACAAATACGTAGAAACTTAGCAAACAAAAACATAATAATAACATTGTTAAAGAGAATGAATAGTTGAAATGTTCGATAAACATGATTTAATTCAGTTTTCTGATATTTTGCCATCGATCTAATCGAATTAGTAATTGCATTAAGTAAGAAATATACGATTGTTTGTTTATACATATCATAGAATTTTTTCTATAATTGTAGGACTCGATATATATATTTATCTTAATAAATATCTTTAAGCATTATAAAATTTCGATCCATAACATAAGCCTGATGATCATTTCTAAGCAGAGAGTTATCATACATATTTACACATTTTTTCTCTATATATTACGAGAACTAAAAGCATCATTTTCATAATAAAAAATATCTTCCGTACATTGATAATCATTTGATTAACACAATTTTAATTCATCACCAGCATCAAGACGATCAATCTTATCATCATTTGTTTTTTTGATAGATATACACTGAATTTTTTTACCATAGATAGCACGCATATATAGTAGCACAGAATAGTTTTCCCAATAATAATGAATTACAATAGATTTGATCAACTTGATTATTATAATTTTAAAATCCATCATTTCATTTGTCAAGAATAATTGATGATAATTCATTGAAACTATTACATATTGTTTGAAGTACACTATGATTCTTTTGATAGTGAATGTCTAAATAAATATTATCACATAACTCATTTTCATATATACTATAATCATCTCAAACATTTCATATACAAAGATAAAAAATATAATCAAGAGAAATAACAGATAGAAATTATTGAATGAAAACAAGCAAGTTGAATATTTCCATATGAATTTGCAATAGATTGATATTATCCATTACAATTTCTTTCTAACAACAGAATATTTGAAATGAGAAATAAAATGTTGAGCAGCCTTCAAAAGATAAGTCTACAATCATTGTTAATAAACAAAAGAACATCATCAATCATTCTTATTCTTGCATATACTGAAGAAATGACTTATTAAATTACGATGAATAATAATTCTTTTTTTTATTTCTAAATTGTTTTAATCTATTTGATAGACTTGAGCCAAAAAGGGAAATTGATGATACCATAAATAATATTCCTATATAATTAGTACATAAGATAAAGAAGAATGAAAATCGCAGGAAGAATTCATTGTTTCTCAATCAAAATTCACCGAAAATAATCCAACACTAAATTGAATTATTTCTCTCGAAATCATAATATTATAAATGAAGCTTATCTGATCACTTGATCTGTAATTCGTTTTAAGTATACTTAAGAAAATAAAATGCACTTTTTAAATAGAAGACAATCTTTAAAAGAGAATTTATGAGCTCATCAAAGATTGTTATTTCATGGTCGAAATTAACATATGCTTTTTTTCATCATTCGATTCCTTACACTAAACTAAGGTTATCGAGAATGTTTTAAGCTCCTACCGTTTGTTTTAGCAAAGTTATAGACTTGAGAACAGGTAGAGGGTCTAGAAAAGTGAGAAAAAATGTCATTTTCTTCATTTTGATTGTATCTCTGTCATTTTTTTATCCGTTTAGATCAGGCAACATCTTATGCAAAAGATACTGCTTTTTTAAAAGCACGTTTTTTTTCATTGTAAGTAACTTTTTTCGTATGATAAGTATGCGGCGCGCAGAATTCATGACTTTTTTTGCCTAATATTTGACAAGTTTTGGTCAAAAAACTGATGTAGCGAAGAAAACTGACCCCATATTTTGAATTATCATCAAAAACTGCATTGGCTCATGTATGTAGCAATCATTTCTGACACAATTTTTTTCCATTGAAGTATATTCTTCTAGTCCCCTACAGATGTGAGTCAAAGGCATAAATTCTATCAAAATGACCTTTTTATTCTTTCAACATCTGTCGATTTATGTTGTAGTGTCATTTTATTACCATAGAACGTATTTACTCCTGTCAAATTAAGGTATTGACAGAGTTTGTTTTTTGACTCACCTGTGGGGGAGTAAGATGGAGGGAAATTTTTGATGGAAAAAAATTGTGTCAAAAATGATTGCAACAGACATGAGTTGATGCAGCGTTTGATGCTGATTCAGAATATGCTATCAGTTTTTGCTACTACACCAGCTTTCTGACCAAAATTTGCCAAATATTAGGTAAAAAAAGGCATAAATTCATGTATTCAGGACACATTTCATCCTATTTTTCAAGCTTTTCTGAAACTTTTTATTTGCGATAGTTAGAAGGATTTTGTAGAACTTGAAACGTCCTACAAGATGCACGATATAAAAGTTATGCGCTGCACACTCATCATACGAAAAGTCATTTACAATGGAAACAACATGGTTTTAAAAAGGTAGTATATTTTGAATAAATCAAATTTTGGGGTACTAAACCCGAAGCTTTTTTTTCAGCATCATTTGCACTTTCGAATAAGACATCGCCCGATTTAAACGGATAAAAAAATGACAGAGATACAATCACAACGATGTAAATGACATTTTCTCTCACTTTTCTAGACCCCTACCTGTTCTCAAACCCATAATCCTGTCAAAACAAACGGTAGGAGCTTTAAAATTTTTTCATAACCCCAGTTTTGTGTAAGGAATCGAATGCTGAAAAAAAGCATATGTTAATGTCGACCATAAAATGGCAATTCTTGATGGGCTGATGAAATCTTTCTTAAGTGTGCACTAACTACAGGTATCTGATACATCTTGATTCATTAGATTTTTTTTCTTTGAATAAATAGACAAAATCTTACAAAGTATTATGAGTGTGGGTATATGATATGGCCTTATCAGTCTATAATGAGTCATCATCTTTTAGCATCATGTGAAGAATGGAACGATAAGATTCACTTTTGTAAAACAATCGAACAGAAAAAAAACATCATCCTTGAAATAAAATGTTCGGTCAATTAAGTGTTGTCATCTTGTCTATTCTTATTCTATTTATTTTTACATTCACAAGTGTATCTGGTGCTGCATGTAGTTACTATGGTATGTATATAACAAATAATAATTCAGATAAATTGTATATTTTTTTGTGAATGTAGAGAAATCGTGTTATAGCTTTTCGAATAATTGGTGCTGCCCAAGTAAAGTTCATTATAAAACGACAAATTTTGTAACCATACTTGTTTCTGATAGGTAATACGGTCTGTGGATATTCTTATGGAGTTTGTGATCCTTATACAACAACACATTCTTCATCGTCAGATCTTTCATCGGGCGTTTTAGTTGCGCTTATTTTTGTTCCTATTCTTATTTGTTTTATGTGTTTAAGTTGTTGCTGTCATAAACAACAACAGCAACAACAACGACAACGTTTACATCCTACTGGTACTATTTCAAATCATCAACGAGTAATACAACCCTATCAACAGCAATCTACACGACGTCCAATACGAGTTGTACATGTTCGACCTGTTTATAATGTTAGTGCTGCATCACCAATTTCTAGTATATATGAAGCACCACCACCATCATACGAAGATGCAATTGCTAATCAATCACCTAAATATCAATCGATATCGCCGTCACCACCGATGACAGCTACAGTTGATCAAGCAAATTTACAAGTTTAATTTAATAATTTAAAATTCTTTAATAAGAACATGTATAAAAAAGACAAGAATTAAAAAGTAATTTAAAAAAATCGTCTAGAACATTGAATTTAATAATTTGTAAAAAGGAAAATATTTCATTTTATCTTATTAAAAAAAAAAGCTTCAGTATTTCGCAAATTATTTTTTTAGCTTTATCATGTGATTCTAACTATTCAACTTCATTTAAATTAAAAGTTTAACAATCAAGCTAACTTTCAATTTGATTAATAAAAATGCAAATGTTTGAATTATTATAATTTGAAAGATAATTATATAATGATAAACAGTTTTTACATAATTAACTTATATTTAATTTAATTTCTTCTCTTCATAAATTTTAAAATACGAAAAGAGTTTCTCAGATTGTTAAATATTTAATATATATATTGATTATTTGATAGTATCTGAGATACTTTAAGTTTCTTAACTTATTCTTTCTGTTTAAATATTATATTAGTAATCAAAATCTTATGAAATAAGATGAAAATGGGCATAAAATATATT
>JAJEKB010018244.1:0-30844 GCA_022393335.1 Macrotrachela quadricornifera
TTGATAAATAAATAGGTAATATAAGACTACAAATCTCATCCGCATGATTAAATGAATAATTTTTATTTGCATTTAATGATTGTGGAACAGAATGAATCATTGAATGTAAATAAAAATTATTCATTTTATTATACCCTATTTCTCATTACTCAAAAGTTAATATAAATAGTTTTTTTCATTTTAGACATCTGTATAATAATAATTATTATTATTATAGCGGCCGTATAAATTTTATTTTCAATCGTTACAATATAATTTGTTATTAAATGTATTCCATATAAAAAGAAATTAATTTCATAAATATATGGGCAATTTCATTTGTTAACGATGTGACTTCGCAACATTAAAATGCTTATATCTCTGGTTAATGAACTTCTCTAGAACTGATTTTTTTATGCCATAGACATATTGAGTTACTCTAGCTAACCTGAAAAATTCAGCCGTATAGCCCTTCGTTCAGAGAAGTTATCACTAAAAAAATAACATTAGGGACGTTACTCAAAAAAGGACATCGATGTTCACTGCATGCATGTCACTATGAAAAATCTGCAGGTTGAGAGAACATGTTTAAAAACTAAATAGTGTACTCTATAGAAGACACTTGAGGCCATAAAATCTCTATTCAAAATTTCTTCTGATCATGCTCAGATTTCTCAAAAAGTTCAATTTACTTTTCATTAGGGACGTGACACAGTATGAATCGACTATTTTTGGTGCTTTCATACCTTTAGAAACGTTCAATTATTTACCATGAAATTCAGGATCTGTATTCCTCCAAGTGTGCTCTATAGTAAATCATATTGAAAAATGGCTTCCATTTAAGTGCTAAGTAAGTTTATTTAAAATCTAAGAAAAACATTCAATTTTTTTCTCAGTAATTTATCATAAATAATTTGTAGTAAAAAAATAATTTTTGCTATGTGTTCTATTTCAACTCTGGATAAAACAAGTTTGATTTTCCAAGTAAAATATTGTAAATCGCTAAGAAAATATAAAAGTTTTGCTAAATAAAGAAATTTAGATATATCAGTAAAAAATTTAATTGTCCAGTTATTCTATCAGTAAACATAGCTTTTCGTGGCCACTCTCGTTTTCCATTCAAAGGTATATCCTTTGCTGCTGAGATGGTCAGCAAAATGTCAATCTAATTGCATATCAACTGCAGGTCTTTAAATATATTCCTTGAAAAAACTTGGCGATGTTGACATTTGATTGTTTTTTTTTTCGGTATTTTGGTGGTCGACTTCTATATCATTATTAAAATCAGATGGGTTGTCATATTATTATGAAAACACAAAGTCTGTCATTATTTAATGATTCTAAGTAAATTCTTGTTGACAAGGAAGAAGACAATCTAACTAATTGATGATAAATGAACAATTTTATTTTTGAAGCAATTTAACGGGTGGCCCATAAAAAACGTGACAAAATATTTTCTTCTTTTTAGTGCACTTTCCAAAACATTAAAGACTTTGTATTAGACTCATTCGATAGAGAATTTTTCGCTCTACAAAACTGAATCTTGTTCCCCAAAGAAGTTTTTTCAATGGACAAAGAAATTGGGAAAATTGATAATCACTCATCCATGCAACTGCGATCTCCTATAGCTTTCTTTGAATATCTATTGATTTGTGCAAGTCTGTACTCATTACATTCTCTATTAAATGTAAAGTATTCAGCATCAACAGACGCAGAATTTTTTGCTCTATTCTTCGAAGATATTTTGAACGCTCCAACTGGTATTGTTTAGGCGCAAAAGGCCTCAAATTACTACCTACCAGGATTCTGTTTTGAATATGTTTTCAAAATTCATCTTTTGATCTAGATTATTGTATTCGTTAATGTTTATCAGATCCTAATAGCTCATTGCTCTTCAATTTTATTCTTAAAACAAATATAACGATTTATGTGATTTCTGTAAAAGGGTAAATGCAGATTAAACTAGTGTAGTGAAAGCAGATAGAGAAAAATTGGCAAAATCGTATGAGGAAGTCATGAAAGCCCATGTGATGATATAGAAATTCTTTTTAAGAATCTCATGAATTATGATAAGACAAATAAATTTTCCTGATACAACAAAGAAATCGTTCAAACTTATGTCATGTGAAAACCTGACTTGCATCCTTTTAGCCATCATTTGACAGATATACCATCTAAGTGCAGCTTTTCTAGCTAAGAAATATGCAATTTAGTTGGATAAAAAGCTTTTAATGTCAGAAATCTAGTGTTTTTGTAACGAAACTGACAAAAAAAGATGAAAAGTAGGAGCATTCATGTTAATGATGCAATCATTCGTAAAATACTCATCATCATATGAATAAAATGATTTCGTCAAATTATAATTAGTTTATTTAGGAAATCTATCAAAAATTGTGGATGAAAGTGATAGTATGGTTTAAATCAAGTTAACATGATCAATCTACAATAGATTAAAGACATCAAACAAAGAAATGATGTATTTTATTGTGCTATCTTTGTTACTTATACATGGGAAAATCATTTTTATTTCGGATATTATTCCGAAAGATATTTAAAGAACTGTTTAAAAAAACTTAGTGGAACTAGTGGTTAGAAGAAAAAGTATAAAATACGACGCTTTATCGAGAACAAAATTACATTTGAATTATCAGTAACTTTTTCGGCGTACATACATCTACATCAACGGACTCTGTCAATATGAAGTGTTTGATAATACTTGATTTTTGTCAATGGAAAAAGATTGACATGGAAACATTTTGTAATAGTGTTGTTTCATCACTAAGATCAACTTCTCAAATCCGGACTCCCATATAGTGGTTTTTAAACAAAAATGAAGAAAAACCAAATGATGACCATTAAACACATTTATTTGATTTTATGTTTCATGTTCCATTCGATAAGAAAATATTCAGTTTCCAATAGCAAAAATGCGTGTTTGTCGTCTAGGATTAAATATCTTCTGCTTCTTACAAAATCCAGCGCTCATTTTTTCAATAATCGGAAAATCTTTTCTATATGTTCCTTGTTATATGTTTGTTTAAAATAGAAAAAAAAAGATTTTACAATAAGCTGCTTTTCCTCACATACAACGTTGTCACTTCTATGTATCGAAAAGGTTTTTCAAAGAAATAATACTCTACAGAAAACAGTGTTTTATAGTATTATAGTAGACAATGATTATTCATCTTCATAGCTTATCACTGCCAGTGACTGAATGATTACATAAAACATTACTCTTTCGCAATTCTTGAGCTCGAGGAAGCGAATTTGTCGATTTTGCTTTTTGGCTTTAATAATATATTAGAATACTTTCTGGAAAATCGTTTTAAAAATTTTTTTTTCTATTCTCTCCACTATTTTGTCAGCATCTTTTCGCTTTTTCGATTTGATGAGGTGGCAACCATGACTCCAACCTAATTTTTTCACAATAAAAAAAAAGCAAAAATAATAAAAACCTAGTAGAGTATTTCACTTGCATCTCAATGAAAATAGGATTTAATTCAAAATTTTTTTACCAAAATAATCAGCTAAAAAAGCTCTATAAATTCTGAAAAATTTATCGAATTTGGACAAGGTCACTTGATAGATATCGGAAAATCCCGTGGACACACATATATATTGAATATATCTTCTTACTATTTAAAAAAAAATGAAGATGAATAATTCATTGATTAATATTCTTAATTTACCTGACGAAATTTTGCTTAATATCCTAAAAAAAACTTTCTAATTTGGATGTTTTACGTTGATTAATTGTTAGTACTAGAAAATTCGATAAAACTGCATGTGATCAAACATTCATTCAATCAATCGATTTAACAAGTATATTATCGAATGAAAAGGATAACTCAAAAACTAATAAAATATATGATCGATTTTCTTTTGAAATTTTACCTCGAATTCATGATAACATTGAGTATCTTACAATTGAAACGTGTTCCTTGGAATGTATTTTATAGGCCAATAAACTTATTAATTTAAATCGAATTCGTTTAATCAATGTTGATGTTAATATGGGTTCGAAGATTTTTGATGGCATTATATCTGATTTATTTATGCTAAAATATAAAAAAGATTCCATTTATTGTTAATTTTCAATATAAAATATCTGAATTGATTTTAATGATTAATTATGAAGTTCCAAATTTATCAATGTTTACATTACTTATTGATATCTACAATCGTATATTTAATTTATTATCAAATTTAAAATATATAAATTTGGATGTGAACAATGATTTACTATCAACGATCTGTTCTTCATTAAATATGACTCATTTATTTATTAAATTACATAATATTGATGATTGTTTTCATCTATTTGATGGTCGTCTTACTCAATTACACACGTTTTTAGTTAAACTTGAATACATTTATGATCCATCATTACTTCGACGTATTCCAATAGAAATTACACAGAATTCGTTTAGATTATTAAATAATACAGTAAATATTGTGACAAAAGAAGAACTTTTTTTTTTATTTCCAGTTGTTGTTGAATCAATAAAGAATGTTTAAATATCAATTCATATCTTTTATGTTTAGAAAAATTTGGATAAACTAAATTATTTTTTCATTGTATGTACAACTTTCAACAAGTGAATTTGATAGTTTAATTGTTCTACTTATTCGCCGAATGTTATATTTAAAAAAAACTTGAATTATCACTTCTTCTTCGTCAACGAACTTCATTTATTAATTGTGCATATTTGGAAAATTCATTTCTCAACCAAATTTCCTATTTAGAAAAAATTGTTTTCGATATTGTTATCAATCATGTTATTACGAATGAAGAAACAAAGCCATCTGTTGATCATATTCGATATACATTTATATTCAAAGAGGATATTATATTGATGATTACATCAGTTATATAAATATGGAATCAATGTCATTTTTATTCGATTCCTTATTTAATGGAATATTTACAACCTATTTCACAGTTTTCCCGATGGTTTGTTTAATAATGTGTGCATTCTATGTATGCGAGACAAATATTCGTTTTTTATGAAAATTTCACATTCATTTCCATTACTTCGTCGTTTGGTAATTTCAAATCGAATCGAACAAAAAGTATTTTAAGTCTGATGCAAGGGTATTCGAAGTTGATGGATACATGTTCGAGAAGATTGGTTCTCAGATAAGCACTCCTCCTTGTTGATTACTACACGTTAGATCTTTCAGTAATATTTACACAAAAATATGTATAAAAAAAAGATGAACTGGTCACTTCAAGTCCTGGTGTTGAGTCTTAGTGGACATCAATCGTAAAGATAACATTCAAATAGAAGGAGATCTTTCATAAGCTGCAATGTGATGTGCTCCGTTTGTAGCAATTTCTAAATAGTTCTTCTTTTTTATAATTGTATGAACAAATGACCAGTAACTTTTTGAGAGGAATTCAAACGAAATGCATCTACTCGCTTCGAAGCTGAACTAATAGTGAATGATACAGTGAAGTTAAATATAGAAACGACTAGACGTTAATTTCGCTCGTTTATCGTGAGTACAACAAGTGAGACTTATGATTTTTGATAAATTATCAATTGATTCGATCTTTGAGCGAAAATAATTCTTTTTCAGATATTTGACGTAATAGAAACTATTCATATCTATTAAAGAACTTGTGAATGTTAATATGGTGTTATTTGTTTATAGTAGCGTAAGCAGAAATAGATATGTAGTTGTACCATCCTAAAAATTTTGAGAAGCTGCCTGAAATTATAAAGTCTGGAAAAATTGTTTTTTAAATAACGACGGTTTTGGGTGATCTCAAGTATATCTTGACTTGGTTACCCTACTAAACTTGCTCATGGAAACTAAAATATTTGAACGACATCTAGTTCAGTTTTTTTAAAGAAACAGCCCTATATCTATAAATACTGCATTGTAAAAGTTATAAATATTTATCTGTTCGTTTTGTTCACTCAAGTTGGAGTTTAGGATTAGAAAATATAACATCTCAGATGAGAGAATACGACAAGATATCTGTAATAAACTTGAACCGATTTTCTCGAGGATAAGGAACTCAAATTTAACGTCTGTTTTTCATGATGGTACAACATTTATTGAGTAAATGTTTGGCGGGCCATTGGAGAGTGTACATTTTTGAAAGGCGATTAATGTTTCTTTTTGCTGATTATTTTCAAAGTGAAAGAATTCATGAATATTCCGCATCACACATCTCTTAAAATCTTCAAATTCTGTCAGTTATTTTTAGAAAAATGAGTTGTATGATTGTGACTAATCGTTTATCTGTCATATTAAAGACCATTCATGTTTGATTTGCATTTACTGTACGATACATTTTGTGCAAATTTCATTTTTTTAACATAAACAAATTCAAGTTTTGTGGATATATTCAATGTTTCGATGTGTTCCAAATTTTTTTGAACTGATTTTTCTTTTTATTTTGTTCAATACTTTCAATGGCGTGGTTATTGGTTATTTTTCTAACTGATTTATTTTGTATATTATTGTTTGCTCTTTGCTAATATTTTCTATGCTTACGACACATTAGTCATCAAAACCTAATCGATTCATTTACACAAACATCACTTTGACGGGATGGAAAAGGTGCAGTGAGTTTTCTAGTGTAGATAACATGAAAAAAGCGTTCATAGTTCATAATACAAAGATATTTGCAGACGGAAGTTTTACTGTATATGTATGTCTGCTGATCCAGCTTCGTTAATATCAACAGTAAAACACAATTCAAAATACTTAATGATCGGTCATGTAAAAAGCTATTGAGTAATGTATTTTAAGACTGAACATGAGATCGACTAGCCGTAAGTAGCAGATTAAAACAACACTGATGAACGAATATACACTTGTATGATAAATCTATTGAAAGTATGTTAAAATACAGTGGAAATTTGTAACAAGATTACCCGTAATTAACCATACCATAATACTTTTCTCACTGACGAAAAAAAAAGATATTGCATGAAACATTATATTTGTCAATAACGCATAAAACTCTTAATTGAAGCATGAAAAAAATGTTATGGATCGAAAGTTTCCTTGATTAATCACATTCTATACAGATATAATTTTTATTTTAAACTTTGATTTATCAATATCTTTATTAATACTTCCATGAACTCCAATTAACTTTTACTCTAACTCAATTCTAACTTAATTGCATTCTAAAACAATTTCAAATCAATAAGTCAAGATTCGACATTTTCTCCATATAGACTAATTTTTTTCCTAGCTAAATGCGTTCTCTCAAGCCAATTTATTAAGGCGTCCTCCCTTTAAAAAAAACTTCAATTTTTGTCAAAATTTCCGAAACTGAGATAAATGCATAGGAAGATAGCTCACCTTCTGCTCTTTCAAAAATTATATTGTATATCCTTGACATTTCTTTTTTGACCAAGATTTTCAATGATTTTCCTCAACTTCTTGAAAACTATGCTTATTTTTAAAAAAATCGAAAAATGTTTAATTTTTTTTGTTCGAAAGAGCATGTCAAGGTACTCTTTCAAACAAAAAGAAAGTTTTTGAATCTATTGTATGAGTGCTGAAAGAGAAATTTTGGATACCAAATTAGCTATTTTTGAGCCTTGTTTGGTGAGTGTCTCATTTATACACCATGGTATAGGGCTGACAATTGTATCACAGTCTCTCCATGGCAGCCCCAGTATATCCTGAGAATTTCAGCCCGCTTCACTTATCCTAATGCCAAAAATAATTTTCGAAGGAGAGGTCTGAAGTAAAAGGAAAATTTACTTTTGATGTTGACATTGCCTTCTAATTAATAAATAAAGCAATGATCTTAGCAGTGCATCATAATGTTTTAGAGGCATACTTGAGCACAAGAATGATCAGTCAACAATGTTGCTTCGATTAGTGACATTGATCGGCACAATAATTCTTTAATAAACTAACAGATGCTCACGATAAATCGAATTTAATATTTTTCGTACATAATCGAGAAATATTGTTTTAAACAAAATTATGTCCTATACTCCACACTTTATCTGAGTAATGAAGGCAGGCAATATCTAATGATGAATGTCTTAACTATCGTCACAATCTCATAAAGTTGCACCGATCAAAAGAATAAGTGGTTGAAGAATCATATTTTGACATTTTAAGTGTGAGTTCAAATGAGGATTGTCATTTATATATGAATCTTCAACAGGAATATTTCTATAAGCCGACCACCATTAAAGGGTGGATTTCTGTTTCCTAGCTTTCATACGATTAAGAAGACTATGAAATATAATATAATCAAAATCAAACTATGCTCAGTGATGATCAGGGATGTGATTATTTGGATACACCGACAGTTGAACTCCTGACATTAGAATCCCACCATTTGCACCTCATCCCTTCCGCCGTGTCAGCACTCATCATCAGCTGCATCTATACACTCACTCTCATCCTCACCTTGATTGTAACTCTCACTCTTGATCACATTTTATTCTCAATCTGACAGACTACTGAAATTTATTTTTTTGGATTTATTTTCTATGCAGGATTAATTTCCTAACTAAAGATTTATTGAGACTAATTGGCTGTATAAGTATTTCAATCGCATCCTTGCCCGTGCCCCACTCTCACTAAGTTCTCATTGTCAGGAATTATGCAGGATTTATCTCAAAATTTATGAGGACTTATTTAAAAATCGCAAAAAAATATATCCCGGCAACTGCTACTCACTCTTTATCATACTGAGCGATGTATATGGAGTTCATCACAGTTTTTCATCAAAGTTACATATAGAAGGGCTCAACTGTCTTGTCACCGACCATCTGGGTTTTCGTAGAACGTAACGCTTCCTACTGCTAGAATCTTCCTATGTTACCATTCCTGCTTTTGAAATTGTCCTCAAAAGATAGTAAAAATGTACATTACATCCATGTTATACCTCACTAGGCTTCTTGCTTTCATTGCTGAGTTATATCTTGATGAAAATCATGCTAAATTATCTTTCAGAAAAGGGTCAGCGAATCCATCAGATGAGCACTACTTGTTAAATCTTATACCGATAATAAAGAATATAAAATATTTAAAAAATCTTTAGAAAGAAAAAGCTATCCCATATAAAACAGAGTCACTCTTGTCTCTTTGTAGTACTTTTCATGCTTTAACAAGTATTTAATAGTATACTTCTTAGCTAAAAAGTATGAAAATACTTAAAATAGTTCACTTATAAGTACTTTTTCTGTATTTTCTCTGCTTAAAAAACTTTGCGAAGTATTTAATAGTGACCTTTTGCTCACTTTTTTTACATGGGATGTGAATTTTCATCCGAATAATATAATGGAAAGGAAGTATATAAGTTTTTTATTCAAAGAAAATTGATTAGAAAGGTGTTCTTGAAACGATGTAGACAGCACACCCTGCAGTTATGGTGCAATCTACAAGAGTACTATTTTTCCAAGACATACGATCTATCACTAGTGACATTTATTGCGTATATAATTAGATCCTTGGATAGAAGTCTTTTCTCTCATTTATTGTTATACTGTCATCAATCTCATCAAATTTATTACCGAGTAAGATATGACATAAGAGTTTTATTTCAATATTGCAATACACAAATAAAACTAAGATTATATTTTACTGGGCAATAAATATCATGGAATGTATGATGGTATAAAAGTAAAGTGAAAGAAAGATTTTGTCCGACACCCTAGATAACTTGAAGAGAGAAAATAAAACCTTCTTCCGTATAAGTTATTTAAGTTAGTTATATATGTTGAGAATTGGTTCAAATGAGATGTACCATCAACTTATTTATTATTTTTTAGCTAATTTGAATCAGTATGATTGTCTTCAAAGAGGACATATTAATCATAACGACGAAACCATCAAACCAATCACAAAAATAAAAATTGGAAAAAAATTTTTTTTAAACATTTATTACAGACTTTTACACTTGTTATCATATCAACAGTTAGGAAGAGAATTTTTACGAATCGAATAACTAACGAACATGCCATATTCATATTATATAAAATATTTTTTATGTCATTTCCTGGCACCTCAAAAGTTAGAAACATAATGAAAATGTTGTAGTCCCACAGTCATTGTTGATGCGGTATAGTCATATACGAATCAAATGTTTTACAAGTATTTACCTATCAAAATGTATGGATTAAAAAAAGCTACAGGATAATATAAATGATAATGGACGCCACATCCAAGAAACGATTATTTTCTTGTTTCTCTTACTTTCAACCGTGCTTGTATGTATCTTTAACTAGAGATATATTATTTGTATTTACAAATTAGTAAGCGTTCTCTATCAGAAATGCACATAGCAATACTGCTATCGCGACAAATAAATTCTGAAAAAAATTATCAACTTCCTTACATAAACTTTCACAGACTTTAATTGCCAATAGGTACAATACTTTGAGACTGGATGAATTTGATAGATTAATTCAATAAAAATACAGTTCGAGTGATGGAATCTGAAACAATCTTTGAAAAAGTATCAGAATCACTACGAATGATTTACAAGGAAAAAAATATCATTCACCAAAAAAACAATTTAAAACTGTGTAAAATCGAGATTTCGGTCTTAGTTTTTATCAGTCTCTGTTTTATTATAATAGCATTATTTATATTTTATAACCAGCCGATTAATTATTTGCGACTGACAACTTAAGATTCTAGTCGATAGCTGTTTGTGTTAAAAATATATAAATATTTTTGTGAAAACTATATTTATCAAATTTTCTAAAAATCTAACTAACTAATAAATATTCTGGTACATAAGTTTTCGGTTGTCTATCATTTTATCACATGAGTAGTGAGCGTAAGAAATTGTTTTTCTCTACTAAGAATATAATGAGAAAATCATGCTTTGAATTTACTTTGATGGTAATAACTCAATAATTTTAGTTGATTCTATGTATAATACTCAATTTTTATAACAAACATCCAACAAACGATCCGTTTTTGCAAATTAAATATTTACTTTGGTTAAAACTTTCAAACTATTGAACGAGTCATTAGACTTATCCTTGTGCAAAATTTCAGATCAAAATCTTGGAATCAGTTAGAGCACTTTCCTTGTTGATATAATGAATAACACAATTAATTATTTCATTTTTATTGTATATCATGTTTTTTTTTCTCTAATCTTCTTCTATCTAATAAAATATATTATTTCAAAAGAATGACAGCGAAAAATAGTATTACTAGTATTTGCATTATCAAACGAGGTAGAATTATTCAAACTAATATCTACGAATCAATGAAAACTTTTATTTTGTATTAGTTAACTATAAAAAAAAATCTTTCACTACTTGCAAAATGATATCAAATTCAAACAAGTTTTTCTTTTTAATGAAAGTTCATCAATCTTGTCTAATGTTATTATTTTCATATGCATTTTAATTTTGATTTAGTCTTGTTTCAAATATTTTATCAATTCTATATTCTACTTTTGTTCTATAGCATCATCGATTAATAAAAATTCTTAATTCAACTGTTTCAATTCTATTTAGACGATGTTGTGTTTAAGAACCAAATTTTGGTTGGTCAATTTCTGTCAATTCAGGTCAACAATATTCGAATATTTCACGTATGTCGTGACCATTTATTGCAACAACATGAATATCATTTATATAAAAGGATTTAGCATAGGGTGAAAAATAAATTGATTCTTTTATAGCTTTGAGAAATTAAATTTTTATTTTAGAAATAAAAAAAAATCAAGAGTATCAAGCTACTATATGTTTAAAATTATACAGGTTTATAATGAAAACAAGAATATACCACATAAGTCAAAAGAAAACAAAACTAACAAATAAAAGTATAACCATTATGTGAAGTGCATTGTGTTTAGATATCAATATAAAGTTTCAATTATTTGCATAGCCCAACATTAATCTCATCAATGCAGTATTATCATTCTTTCTACCAAAATCATTTTTCCTAATTTATCGTAGTTCTGTAGTCAAAACCAAAAAAAGTGGTACATATATGTACCACTGATCATATCTTTATGGAAACTAATGACTAGTTTTTTATTGAAAAAAAAACTAATCAGAATACTAAACATTTGTTCCCTTTTCTGAAAGAAAGGGTTATATAGAGTGTTTAAATACGCAGGCTAAAATGTTTAAAGTTTGTCTGTCCGACCAAGCCAATCAAAATGGAGTATTCGCTAAACTAATGAAAACTCACTAATAGTTCTAAGAAAAAATTCGATACATAGGTTTTTGGGGTCGGAGAATCGATTGATGATGTAAGCTTTTTAAAATTTTTTTACACAAAGAATGGGTTTTTTTAAGAAAAAAATTTTTTTCATACAGTTTGACCAAAGGTAATCGGGATTCAGGATTTGAATCGGCTGTAGTTGTAGCTTTAGGTTGTGCTATCTGTGTTTTCCATGTTGTTACCTTGTAGTTTACTTTTATGAGTAGTATTGAATTCTCAACTAACAAATTTTGAATTAGATTCTTTTAATATTTCAGATTTGTCGTGAAAAATCATGTAAGGAAAGTTAGCAGTCGATTCGAGTATTTCCCATGACTATTCGCCTCAGCGACTAAGCCACAAAAGATAAGTAGTAGGCCACCTACAACTCAGCAAGCTCTATCCAACAATAACAGAAAATTCCCCAAAAACACGAAATCATCGAAAAATCCTATCGAAAAACACTACTGTTTTCCTTTCAACTTATGACGATTCGCCTGACTACATAAGCCTTCAGTAACAAGTACATCATCCAATGTAGAATTTCAGACTCTATCGAATGGTATATGTCTTGCACATCTCACCACAAATATAATGTCACTTGCATTGGCAAAACATCGGAAAATCTTAGTATATTTACCACTTCTGCGAGATATTCGACATCACTATTCGTTTGTGAACATAAGCCAGTGACGAGTTTTTTCCCAATTGATACATTTGGATGAATTTAAAGTTTGAATCATGCGTAGGGACGTTACTTTATGTTTTTTTTGTGTATCAAAAAGAATAAGTGTAAGCAAAGTTTTCATTTTGACATGATAAATGTAAATTAAAATTTTTATTTTGAAAAATAAGTTGAAATAAAGAAAGAAGTGCTTCCTTGCGTTATAGTAAGTAAACAAATACTTAGTGAAATAAGAGAATATATTAATGAATATTCCATTTCATGCGTGACACCAATTCTTTTTGTGAAATTACTAAAAGATAAGTATGATACATAAAAACATATATATGCGAAAATGTTTTCGTAAGTCTTATCTGATGATATTTTATTAGCTACTTGATCAAAATGAAAAACTAGACTTTGATAGAAACAAATCTTCTGTGTTCCTGCTTTTATTGTTTTTGAAAATAAAGATTCCGATTATATTTATTCTATTAAGATGGATAATAAAGTTATTTTTCTTTATTTAGTGAAGAACAAAAATTCTCATAGGGATCATTTTATTTTGATAAATTAAAAACTTATTTATCTTTTTTCAGAAATATAAATATAATATTTATCTTTTCTCATAACATTAATATAAAGTAACACTCCTAGTGTTCCAAGGATGAGTACCCACAGACGAACTGTTGATTTTTGTAAACAAACATTATAGATGTGATGTGAACACATTTTATGAAAAATTTCACAGCATTTATGAACGAAACAATTTAATTAAAACATGGATGTTGATGAATATATTATAAGATGTAGCAGAATATTCCATCACGATGAAGTGTCTTTCTCTTTATGCATGTCGTGTGCAGAGTATGATAAAACAATTCAAAACTGATCAAGAAAATTTAATACAACGATTGTGAGTGAGATTACAGAACATGTTCTTTCAATTGTTCAATTGTTTATCTGTCTGTATGTTAATTATACTAATTACTGTTTCAAATGTGAAACATTGAAAGAACATGAAAAAAAAATTATAGCTTTCTGATTTGTTCTATATGCTTTGATCTATTAACAAATAGAGTCAGTTCTATATTTTGACATATAAGAAATATTACTTTCATCTCCATCACTATCGTATTGAATTGTTAAACGTAAATCAGTTTCAGGTATGATAACTAATTCTCTATACTGTAAACTAGAATATAAGTAGTTTCGAGAGATCAGAGTTTCTTAGTTTGTAAAAATGGAACAAAGTTTGATCTGATTGTTTGAAAATTATATAATTGAAGCAAAAAGGTAGAAAGCACCATGTACCACTGTACGGTACTATATTTCACAAAACATTTTTGACGTTTTGAGTCAATAGTACATCGTTCGGCAAACGACTCTTGAGAGGCTTATCTACTTCAACGAATACCCATTCCAAATACTCATTATTGTAAAGTCTTGCGAACTTATATCAACGAAAGTGCTACTATATTTGCGTTTAGTTTTGCAAGACATATACCATTCGATAGAGCTTGAGATTTTGCATCGATTGATGTACTTGTTACTGAAGGGTTATGTAGTCAGGCGAATCGTCATAAGTTGAAACGAAAACGGTAGTGTTTTTCTATACGATTTTTGGATGATTTCGGTTTTTCTGGAGATGGATTAGAATATTTTGGGGATTTTTTGTTATCGTTGGATAGAGTTTGCTGAGTTGTACGTGGCTTAATACTTATCTTTTGTGGCTTAGTCGCTGAGGCGAATAGTCATGGGAAATACTCGAATCGGCTGCTAATTTTCCTTATATGTAAAAATCACCATTTTGGACGATTTTTACCCGATTTTCATGAGATTGGATTTTATGAATTATTCATAATATAGAGCAAGTTTTTCGTTTATCTCGGATAATGGAAATGAAAAGAAAAAAACAAACTCATCTTTCATATTTATTAAGAATTAATATAATTAAATAGATATTTTAATTTTACATGAATCATACATAAAACATATTCATTTTGAAGTTTTAATTATTCAAAGAAAATAAAAAATATTTTTCGAATTGAATAATATACAAAAAAATAATTTTTTTATGCTTAGTAATTTTATCGATATTTTAGTTGTAATCATGGATTTTTTTTCTAAAAATTAATGTAATAATTATTGTTGAAAATATCGAAATATTCTGTTTTTATGTTAAAATAGTTTTATTATTGATGTTTCATTGTTGTCACTTATTATAGATGTAATTATATATGAGTATTGCAGTTCATCATGATAACTTAGTTAAAAAAATTCCGTAATAGAAATATTCAAACCGTTTAAATACTTATAAATAAATGTACATTCCGATCTTCAATAATAATACTTCTCCTCTTTAGTCATTTCTACACGTTACTATATTATATACTGGAAAAAAAAGAAAAAAAATGAATGAGTATTAATCAAAGAACAGTGTCAATATTACAACCACATTTTGCAATCGATAAAAAAAACGAAAAGAGAAAAGAAGGATAACAAAATATTTGCTTAACAAATATATCATTTCTTCCTCGTACATTTTATCAAACAGAACAACGAAACAACAGTAAAAAGATTGAAGGTAAGCACCGATTGATTTTTTTTCATTAAAAGAATGTCTTTCAAATGTATATATTTAGTTCTTGTTAGTGATGTATCATAAATAGATTTTTATTTTGGATTTGTTTTCAGTTATTTATCAAGTAATTTGAAAAAGAAAAAAATTAATTTGCTTCGTTGATCATTTTTTATTTTCACTCAAAAATATTTTTTTGAATAATTTCTATAATTTCAAATTTAGCCGTTTATTTTTAAACTGATAAAACTTAGTAAAAAAGTCGAAAATATAAGTATATATGTAGTATTATTTTAAATATATCGAAAAATTGTTTTTCAAAACATCATTTAGGATGATAAATATTGATAATTAAATAATGTTTCTTCAATATTTGATTCTTGCGTATAGAAACTTCTTGAAAAATGAAGACCTATTTCATGTACCAATCAACTCTTCAAATGAACTAAGTCAAATGTAATTCAACTAGATTCGATTCAGATCAGTTCATGAAAGGAGATCTCTAAATGTAATATATGCCTTCACTGGGATGTATAATGTATTTATTGATCATAATAAGACTAGAAGAATTCTAAAAAGATTCGTATTTATAGTCAATTCTTTTAAAATCATGATGATAGTAGAATAGACATTCTTCTTTCTCTAAAGATGTCAGGATTTCCTTTTCTTTGAGTTTTCTAATCACAGAATATCAACGCATTTGTCAATATGTTTTACAAATTTTCAAATGCTCCAATACACGTGTATATGCTTTTTTTGCCTTTTTTTACTATAAAGCTCCATATAGTTTCTAGATAGAGATGTCAATGACCAGTTTTGTTCCTAGAAGTTTAGCGTCATATATGCGCGCTAGATTCACAAATATTCAAATCCACATTCGCATTTTGCACTCTTAGAGATGCAGTAACTGACAGGTTTAAAAGTAAGCTTCCTTATGGCCTAACATTTGTATCCTGCGTTTTAGTTGGATCTCAGATTTTTTTGTTGCCAGAGTTAGATGTGAATCCAGACAGAAGTCGTAAAATTTAGACGTAGTAGTCTGTAGCTGCACATAAGAGCCATTTATAACTTGTTTATTACGAGATTATCATCGAAATAGTTTGAAAAATATGTAAAATGTGTTGGTCAACGAAAATTAATCGAAAAAAATTTAGAGTCTTTGATATAATTATCAGATTGAGAGTTCGAAGACTATCTACCTAGATTCGGATCCAAAAATGTTACATCCAATGGACGATGTTTCAAGGTCACTATTCAATCAAAACAAGGCGAAAGTTTAATGGCTTCTTAAAAAAAAAATTTCTATTATTGGTTGCAAGTTCATCTCCGACCTACACTAATGTTATGCATTAATAAATTTAAGTTCGAAATAAACAGTATTAATTCTGTTTCATTTGAAGAGCATAGCATAGAAAAAGTATCTCCGTATTTTTATGCTGTCAGTAAGAGTCTTACAAAAAATATCGAGCCTATCTTGGATTTAAAGCGTTCCACCGTCCATGGATCTGATAAAGCAGACGTTTTTCTTCAACTCAGTAATAAATTTATCCATGTAGTAATTCCTCATTTATGATAACAAAATTAAAATTGCGATGAAACTTAATGGAAGATTCTCAGAGCGTGAATAGAGCGAAACAAAGCAGGGAATTTTCTTCAAGTAAATTTAGTGCATGTCAAAAAACGGAACTTGCTGAACCGGTAGATCTACTCATGGGCTAAAAGATGGCCCATTTAGTCTTTTTATATGAATTTAAAGAACGGCGCAAAATCGTTAATATGAAAACGAATGTATTAAAAGTTTTATGGAGAATTTCACAGGCGATGTTCGTTACATGCGTATTTAGTTGCTAATAGTTGTCAAAACTGAAGTTAACGGAACGCAATAGATAATGCATAGATCGAATTTAGTCAGGAATCCCACGAGTCGCACCGATGAGTTATGTCTTGAACTAGAACGGCCAAAAAAAAATTATTATCTGAATTATAATTATGACTCAAAAAATGTTTATTCTGTTAGAATAACTAAGGAAACCAAAATGATGTAAATAAAGTGAAAACTTTTGTCGAATTACGCTAGGAGACTAAAACATGAGTTTTATTGATGTTTATTATTGTATTTAAAATAATGATTTTATTGTAGTAATTGAGACTTAGCAGTTTTTGATGAAGTCCACAACAAATAAGAGATCCTGACTTTAAATATTCATCTGTATAAAATAGCTTTTGCCTGTGTAACGAATTTTTTTTTAATGAACAAAATGTAGAGTATATAAGACACTTTAGGTATTGAATAAATATACGTCCATAAGTAATGATAAATGCCAACCATTTGTAGTAATCGTGAGTCCATCTAGCACTGAAATTGTATAGTGAATGATTTGCAAGATTTATACATCTAGTAGAGACTAATTATTAGTGTGTTATTGTTATAGAAAATGCAGCATTTTCAAAATTAAATTGCTATACTTATACGTAGAAAAGTTAAAAATTCATTCAACTATTTTCTCGTCCTTACAACTCATTAAAATTACTGTCGATTTTATTAGCAAAAAGTTTGAAGTTCCTTACAGGTGGTCGTAATGTAGTCTGTAGGTACTTTGGATAATAAAACTGCATTCATCCAGAACTTCCACGTTCTTTCTACAGATATTTGATATTTTAGTCGATCATATGTCACACCTTTTCGCAAAAGCTTATCTATATCTTAAATTATACTTTAATGTGTTGGTATTCTGAAAGCTTGTCAAAGAATTATATAATGTTTCCTACAATCAGTAACGTTCCTTCTTATTTAATTGATGCATCTTCGTCTAAAATAAATTTTTCGTTTTGCTGTTATACTTGTGCATGACATCTGAAAAATCTCACCTTTTTCTTCTATTCGGATTAGGCATTTACTCGTAGTTATAGAAAACGCCTTATCTGAATTATTAACGATAATTGAAGCAACATTTTATTTTCTACCTCAATAATAGAAAATTTTTATATAAGCTGTGAATTATATTTCAAATAAAAATTCATGTTTCACCTCTTTGATAGTTCTGACAGTGTTCACTTAAATTACAATTATGATTTAGACAATAATTTATCTTTGTTTTTTCAGAATCAATTTGAAACTTGATATTAATAAATGGCTTCAAAATATCCTGATAATAATGATTCACAACATAATCAACGATTTTCAGATCTTGCTGAAGAACCTCTTCAAATGTTAATGCCTATTCAAGGTTATGAAAAAGAACCTCTGGTTACAATCGAAGAAGCTATTGAACCAATAGTTTCAGTTGTACCCGATGTTAAACGAATGGCATATATTGCTAGAGAGAAATGTAAAAAGCCTCCAGCTGATAATCTTTCGGTAGATGAATCGGCTTCAATAATGCTTTATTCAATGGAATGGGTTCCACAAAAAGAATGTCTTTATTATGTATTAAATGCAACTCTTCGTTCTGAAGATCGAAAAAAATTAATTCCATGGTTTTTATTCCTAAAACTAATTTTAACTGCATTTGCACGTCTACCATCACGAAATCGTTTTGTTTATCGTGGGATTAAACGTGATATGACAAAAGATTATCCTAAAGGAAAAAAAATTATTTGGTGGGGATTTAATTCATGTACATTAACAATGGATGTTTTGAAAAATGAACAATTTTTGGGTACAACAGGAACAAGAACTTTTCTTACTATCGAATGCGAGAGTGGAAAAGATATTCGGAATCATTCGGTTTATCAAAATGAAGATGAAATTCTTCTTCCACCTGGACGACAGTTTCAAGTTGTTTCTTGTCTTAATCAATCAGGTGGTCTTCATATGATACAACTTAAAGAAATTGAACCACCATATGCACTACTCGAACCTCCATCAAAAGTAAGTCAATCTTTTCTTTTATTTAATCAATAATTAAACTGTAAAAATATATTTGAATTCTTTCAAGGACATTTCACAAACTTTCAACCCTATTTCAGTCCCTTCTCAATCAATATCCACATCAATAAGCAGGTAATATTATTATTCTTAAACGTATTCAAAGAATGTTTAAAAAATAGTTCAGATCATGATTATCTATACTAAAATAAAATTCATTATTTTGCATAAATATAATTCAAAAAATTGAGCACGTGAAAAACCATGTTAACTCTCGGACACTGGACGCATTTAATAACACGAAAGATGGATGTGGGTCCAACTGGACCCACATGCAAATAAGTAGGGAGACCTTGATTTTCCTTGTGTTTTATACTAGGCATGGACAAACTAAGATTTTTATTTTAATTTCTTTCTAGCATGACTTATCCCTTATGAATTCTGACCTACGAAAACGCTCACAACTTAAAAGAACTTTTTAAGGGCAAATTTTGATAAACTTCTTCTGTTAATCGGAATATAACAAAATCTTTCGGATAACGATAGGAAAAGTACATGAGTCACTATTGGACATAAAGAATTAACGAATATTCAGTAAATAGATTCTAAATACGACAGAGGGCAGACATAATAAGAATTAAAATCATACCTATAACGCGAAAGCTGTTTGGGGGTCCGTACGGACCCACTCTTTATTTTATGTTCTTGTAGGACTCATTCACAAAACTTAATACACCTCTTATGTATCTTTAGGAGACTGACGATTAGAAAAAAGATCGTCCCAAAAAGGTTAAGTTTTAAAGGAAAAAAAAACAAAAAACAGCGTTGTGGGTCCGGTTGGACCCCCAAACAGCGTCGAAGGGTTAAGAAACAAAGATATTAGATTAGAACATCCTGAATAACTTTCATTTTACTTGAAATTTTTTTCATTGATATGAAATCTTTTGTGAACATAAAATTTTATGTAGAATATGAAGAACTTTTTTTTATAAATTTGATTTGTACAAAATACAATTTTAGTCTAAAAATTATCATTTTTTTGAATAGAACAGAAGTTTTAATTAGTTCAAGATATGTAGAAAAAAGAAAATAATTTAGTTCATCATATCTTTCCTATTTATTTAAAGCTTTGTTTACTTATGTTTAAGTAAAAATTAATTGTAAAATACATATCAAGATTTGTTTGAATTTTAAATTAGATTAAATTAACTTAAATTATTTATTTTAGTTTACATTTATCAAATAATACAATAAAATCATCAGGTAAAATTAACATTCGATTCGTTTAATTAAATTTAACAATTGTATCAATGCGAAAATTGTTTATGAAAACAATAAGAACACTAAAGACGTTGCAAATATTACTGTCTGATACCAACAGTGAAAGATCCCTTTCTTATTAAGAAGGTCCAATTTTTGAAGAAAAGATCGAAGTGAAGTTTTTATCATAAGAAAATGAGCTAAAGTTTTCTCTTCAAAATGTAATATAAGGAGAAGAAGTTCGTGGTAATTTTCCTATTGATATGTTTTTGCAATTACTTAAGTAATATCAAAAACTAAATAATCATTGTAAAAAAAGCGTATCAAAGTATACTTATTATGTAAAACCAAACATTTTAGTTCAAGACGTAAGCAGGAAAATGAAAAAAAGTTTGTCACGTGCGTTTTTGATCCCGAAAAAATAATGGATGAGATACTTGGAACGCTCATACTTTGCATTTCAGTTTTTCATCAATTATTACATCGTATTAAAAAACAAAATATACCATAAGATATAGCGTGAAAAGAGAAGACAACTGACACAAGATTGCTTTTCTTATAGTTGCACTTTTTGCTTTCAAAATGGTTTAAACTTTGAGCGACCAAATTTCAACTATGCGAATGATATTAACTTACAAAAAATCATTTGTTTTCTATATATCCCCCTGGAAAAAAATAGTTTCACTATCTATTCCGTATTTATTGTCACTATAAAAACACATTTATTTAAAACCAATTACATATTCTGAAAGCCCGTAGAGTTTTCTATCACTCTATATTTACTTATTTTTTTTACATTCATTTATTGAAATATAATTTGAACACAATGAAGGCACTCTAATGTTCACATTCCCAAAGCCTTTATGTTCTCACTGTCAAATTATTATTTTAGAAAAGCATCTATATATTGTGATAGATCTTAAAATTCTCTATTATTCTGTATATTTTAGTCTTGCCTCGCATTCATGCAGCGCAGTATATGAATACAAAGCGTGACAAAAATACATAGAATGATAGAGAATTTCAAGTTCTATGAAAATCTATATTTGCTTTTTAAAAAATTTTTCCCACAGGAAAAGCAATTTCAAACATAATACTACAAAATTAACAAAAAAAGTGTAGATTTTGGTACTTGTCGATTGAGGATGTTTTCATTCGATTCAAGTTTTCTTTTCAATAAATGAACATAAGGAAATAAGTAAATATACAGGATAATAGAGAATTTTAAGATCTATCAGAATATATAGATGCTTTTCTAAAATAATAATTTCACAGTGATAAAAAATTTAAAAAACTAATTGTGATGACAGTGAGAAAATAAAGGCTTTAGGAATGTGGACATTAGAGTGTCTTCATTGTGTTCAAACTATTTTTCAATAAATGGATGTAAAAAAATAAGTAAATATACAGAGTGATAGAAAACTTCATGGGCTCTCAGAATATGTAATTGATTTTAAATAAATGTGTTTTTACAGTGACAATAAATACGAAATACATAGTGAAACTATTTTTTTCCAGGGGGAATAGATATATTGAAAAATGCGTATTGGTAGTTTTAACACGTAATAGATATGGTTCCTAGAATAGATCAAGATGGAGAATAAAAACAATGAAGGTGAAACTTTATAAGTTTCTGTTGTAAGAGTTTTTTTACCATTCTATGTAGGTTTACAGAAATTATAGAAGAAAAGCATAAATTTTTCTAAAACTTCAGATGTTCTGTAGGATTAGTAGATTGCATACATAGGGCATTCCAAAAGTTTTTTCGCCCGGCTCTTCTAAATGCTTCAGTTTGCATTGAAGTATTCTAAACTTTGAATTTCATATTTTAATCCTTTAAAACATTTTGTGAAAAAAATAATAAGATATACCAGGAGATACAGCGTGAAAAACTCTACAATCTACAGTATAAAGCTTACGTTGATTTATATTTTTTCTTTGAAAATAAACAAATATTCTGAACAATCAAATCTCGACGCTACAATACGTAATTTAGAGAATTTTGCTTTTATTTTCAGAATAAAAATAACGCAATTAAAATAAAACTATTGTTTTGCAAATTGTAGAGTTTTTCGCGCTGCATCTTTTGTCATGTTCTATTTTTTGAAAAGAAAACGTATTCAATGATAAAAGGATGAAATACAAAAAAAAAGGAAGTCTTCGTTCGTGTAGAATTTTCGCATCCTAGAAAATTTTTCTCTCATAATTTTTCTTTTACTTAAGAACAATAGTTGCATATATAATATAAACTGTTCTTTGTAAATTGTGGAGCTTTTCACGCTGTATCTTATGGTGTATTTTGCTTTTTTAAATAAAATTTGTTAATTGATGAATAAGGAAAAAAACACATTCGTTGCATACCAGAAAAAACCACTTTTTTGCAGCATTGAAATTAATTCGTTCAGAATTTTCTCGATTTTCAAAACAAAAAGGGTAACTTCAAAAGTAGTTGTCTTATGTAAATTGTAGAGCTTTCCACGGTGCATCTTATGATATGTTTTGTTTTTGTTTAATAGAAATTGTTAGGTAATGCAAAGATAAAATAAGAATAAAACGAATTCATCTTTTATCAAAAAAACTTTTTTTTTTCGCAGTGTCTGAATCCGATTGTTTAGAACTGTCGATATTTTAACACAAAACATGCAACTGTAAAATTAGTTGTCCGCTGCAAATTATAGAGCTTTTCACGCTGCATCTTTTAGTGTATTTTGATTTTTTAATAAAACGTATTTAGGAATCAAAAAATGAAATGTAAAGTTCTTATATTTATGATGGGTTATCTGTTAGCAAGTTGCGTGCATTTATCATAAAAACAATGACGGACCACAGCGAAACACAAGACTTATAAACCTGAAACTTTGCACATAATCCTAAATATGTCTAAGCATTATAACAGTATACTTGAATGCAAGCTGAAGCTTATAGAAGAGACGGGCGAAAACACTTTTGGAATGCCTCATGTACATCCACATCGAGGAAAAACTAACTGACAAAAACTTTTGTTTACTTTTGAAAAACTATAAGGAATAACAGGAGAGAACAAGAACGATAAGAAGATGAAGAGAACATGAGGAACAAACAAACATGTATACGTATGTGTGTATATATGGGCGTGGACGACCGACATGGTACCCCATTTTGGTATATTCCTATTGTAAGGATAAAACACATTATTGTCCAAGCCATGTGAGAGAGGATACCAGATAACCCTGGATTGGCCTGACCAACACCATGTTTTATCCTTAGAATAGTAGAGAAAAGCTACCAGCTGACACTATAAGCTGCTAGCTTTGCAACCTTATTATAAGGATAAAACATGGTGTTGTTCAGGCCAAGCCAAGGTTATCTGGGATCCTCTTTCATATGACCCGGACAATAGTGTGTTTTATACTTACAATAGGACTGTATCAAAATGGGGTACTATGTCGGTCGTCCACGCCCGTATATATAGGATCGTGAACTGGAATAATCCTTCATATATATATAAGACAGAAAGGAAAAATCATATACATGTCATAGCAGGATAAAATGGAAATGTCCTAATATCGTTGTAGGGAAGATATCAATATGTATATCTCTAAATATATTGGACAATACCAACAACTTTCTCAAAATTTAATCAATTCTTTTATAATTTTTTTCTAGAAATTTGACAATAAAAGGTACTTAAAAGACGTTTTGATTGTTAATTTTTTCAATACTCTGCTGTTAACATAAATGGTGCATATTTTTTCTGTAACCGTTAGCAAAACTTGTATTTGCGCCTTTATGCATCTGTATTCGTACTTGAAAAAGACCATACTTGCCCACCTCTGGATAGTATAATAAGACACATTTAGCTTGACTAAGCTGATCGATATGTAAACTGGAGGTCTAGACGATTGATATTCTATATGTTCATTTCTCTAATATTTCATTTAGAAAATCCTGCTAAGAACGAGAGGTTGCAGAATACCTACCAAGCAGAATTCAGAATTTTGTAGACTTGTCTATATTAGGCAATGAAATGACTGTAAGCGAACTTCATTCCTCCCAAGCGCTTCTTCCAAATGCAAAATTTTGCTTAGAATTCAAAAACTAAAACAGAATTTTGACAGAATTTTATTTCCATCAGAAGAAAACAAAATTCTTTCTTAAAAAGAAAACAACACAATTTTATTCAGAATAAAGAAAAGATATGTAAGAAGTTCATGTCATCGTTCAAATAAAACATCCACGCTAGTCTACGATAGTAACTGTCGATTCAAAACAAAAACAAATACAAACAAACGAATACAATTTATTCATTTAATAATCAGTAGAATTTTGTTCAGAATTCTAATACACACACATATTGTATGATATCATTTGATTTCATGCATATAATAATACACAACACAGAATTCTGTTGAGAATTTTGAAACTACAGCAGAATTTTGTTTAGAATTCTATCCTACCAGATATACCACTTCCTTCTACGCAAAATATAGAACCAGAGGTGTCCACAGGGCACTTCTTTTTGCCCTGCCCTGCCGCCTCCTCTCTGCCCTGTCCTGATAAAAAAATGACTCATCAGATGTTTTCGACCCCGCCCTGTCCTACTTTCAGGACAGGGCAGGGCGCCCTGCAAGACAAGGAAAAACTTTTATTGCAAATCAGTTTACGGTCTCCTCTCTCAGAAACGAACTTTGTTATTTTCTCTTCCAATTTTAAACTTCAGAGAATGTTAGTCTTAGCTAGAATAGATTATATTTAAAGTATCTTCCCCAAATCTCAAAGAAATGCATGAGTTCTAGTCAATTCAATACCCCTTACGCGGGCAAGGATTTCACAATGGAGTTACTAACTAATCATGTTGGGGTGGTTTTTAGATTGTAGAGCACCCTTAGGGCTAAGACTCAACAAGCTCCGATTTTTGAATTTCCCTTTATTTGATTTTTAAAAAAAGTTTTTTCAAAAATTGATAAATTCAAAGCACTCATAAATATAGAATATCTAAGCTTTTTATTTCATCAAAAGAGAAATTCAAAAGTTGGAGCCTGTTAACTCCTAACCCTACCTGTCCCCTATATAAGAGAAAAAAATTATTCCTTTTATATTGAGTCATTATCAAGAAATCCTTGCCCGCGGAAACGGTATGCTCAAAAAATTGATTCTGAGAAAAATGTAAAAGAAGCTCGAATATTACTCGGAAACATGCTAGTAGATCTAAATTTTGATCTATACATTCGTCAAAATCTGTTTCCTTTTCGAAAAATCATAAATATTTTGAAAAAGGAGACCTCGCCGCATCTTTCTATGATAAAAACTCAATTACGACTTTGTTTCGAAAAATCGACCTTTATGAGGAGGGCTTAAAATAATGCAGTTTTAGTTCAACTGCGTCATACCGAGCTTTCAACATCCTTTTCACATTAAAGTAAAGAAATAGACTAGTTTATGTGCTTCATCAATAATCTTTTGTTAACTAAAACTTTATATTTCTAGCAGCAGCTATATTTCCCAATATTTTACTAGTGAAATTTAATTATATAGTATAAAATTTTGTTTAATGGTGGAAATATTTCGCTATTTCAATAGCATTATCAATGTTATAAAGGAAATAGTTTGTAATTTAAAATAGAATATATTTCGCAAATCTATAAGAATAACAGTTGATTAACATGTTTTGATTCTATGGTGTAAGTGAGAAATCATTATCGTATTTCTGTTACCCATTATTTTTATTTCTCTCATTGTTTCCGTTTCAGAAAATCTTATTAGTACAAGAAGAGAGTTGCATATAAAAATTGATCGCAACATTAGTCTTAGCTGTTTTTATATTTTGGACCAAAATTTTTTTTGTCAGAAAATATATGAAAATAGCAGGGCAAAATCGGTTGCCCTGCCCTGTCCTGTGGACACCTCTGTATAGAACAGAATTCTGTAGATAATTTTGAAACTACAGCAGAATTTTGTTTAGAATTCTAATACACACACATGCTAAACGATATCATTTGATTTCCTGCATGTAACAATACACAATACAGAATTCTGTAGAGAATTCTGAAACTACAGCAGAATTTCGTTCAGGAATCTATTCTACAGACATACTATATACAACTCAATTCATTTATATCAGATTACGTAACCTCTCTCTTGATACTTGTCAACAAATTCTAACCAGAATCAAGATAATAGTAGAATTTTATCAAATAGAATTTTATAGAATATTATGTATGTATGAGAGAAACAAAATTAAATAAAAACAATGCATAAGTGTACAAAATTCTGAATTCTGCTTGGTAGGCATTCTGAAACTGCTGCTAAGAACCTAACGCCATTCTGAAGAAAATCTAGTTCAATTCTACAAAGATCCTGTGATGATACTGGACAAAATCTTCGAAGAATTTTAATCACATTCTAAAAGATGAAAACAAAAATCTTTTATTTTTCCGATTCTAAAATTCTAACAGGATTTTGACCATCTCTTTCAAGAATCTTGCGCTGAAACATCAAAGATTTTCCTTAGGACTATTATATGAAACAGACAAAATGGCTATTATTGTTAATGAGAATGAAAGTAAGAGAGAAAACATTTTTGCGTGCGCTCATCAACACGCTCGATAAAATACTGTCCAAGATTATATAAAACTTAAAGAAATACACTATCTTATGGGCGAGATATAAATGTTTTATCTGGATTTCTACAAAACAACGAATATGAAAAGAAAAAAAGACCACTACAGAACAAGAAATCTGTATTTTTCTATCACTGTTTTAATACATGATATTGAACAATGTTCTATATATGTCTTTCGAGTATTTCAAACTACTTCTATCAAGAAAAAGTTTCTCTCCAATATATATTTTCTTTATATTTGAGAAATCATTGATATAGACATCAGTAAAATATATTATAATAGGACTTTTCTCTTTACAACAACTGAGAATTTTCTCTATTCTTCTCTATCACGTCAAACAGAGTGAAAAACAATATTATAGAAGTTGTCTTTTCTCACAATTCAAAGAAAATGAAAGGTTCATTTTGATGATGATCATGTTTTCTCTTTCTTTTAGTACCACTTCGTGCAAGTTTGATAGATATTCCTCCAAATGCCAAATGGAACAAGAATGGTCAAACAATAGGAGGACAAAAGCCAATGTTCTCTTACCCTCACGGTTTATATGTGGACGATGAACAAACAATTTATGTTGCTGATTTTGATAAACACCGTATTGTGGCATGGAAATTGGGTGAAACAAATGGACAAATAGTGGCAGGTGGACATGGACAAGGAAATGGTACTCATCAATTGAATTACCCAACAGATGTGATTGTGGATAAAGAGAGAGATAGTCTTATTATTTGTGATTATGAGAATAAAAGAGTAGTTAGATGGCCTCGTCAAAATGGAACAAATGGAGAAATAATTATTCCAAATATCTCTTGTTGGGGTTTGACAATGGATGACAATGGATTTCTCTATGTTTCTGATGAAGACAAACATGAAGTAAGAAGATATCGAATGGGTGAATCCCAAGGAATAGTAGTAGCAGGTGGAAATGGAAAAGGAAATCGTCTTGATCAGCTCGATTGCCCCCACTACATATTCGTCGATCGAGAACATTCAGTATTTGTGTCTGATAATAATAATTACCGTGTGATGAAATGGATAGAAGGTGCAAAAGAAGGTATTGTTGTTGCTGGTGGACAAGGAGAAGGAAATAGTGTGACACAATTGTATTCTCCTCAAGGAGTTGTAGTTGATCAATTGGGTACTGTTTATGTAGCTGATAGTCATAATCATCGAATTGTACGTTGGCCTAAAGGAGCACAACAAGGAAATGTTATTGTTGGTGGAAATGGCGAAGGAGCACAAGCAAATCAACTCAATTATCCCATAGGATTGTCATTTGATCGACAAGGTAATCTCTATGTTGTTGATTTGGATAACAAACGAGTACAACGATTTAATATTGAAATACCATGAAATTAATAGGATGAACTAATCAATTTTATTTGTTTTCAGCTATTGATTATTATTATTTGATTGCTGTGTAATTTTAATTGAAAAGAAATAAAATGAATTGATATATATTTATATTCATGTGTGCGCGCGCGACCAGAAAGACCCTGATTGTTGGAGGCACAAAAGCCAACAGCGGTAAGACAATGTACATACAAATGTACGTACATAAAAGGTCTTTTAGTTGTTTTTGTCCAACAAGAGCAGTATCTCTCTGGGTTGAATTAATGTAGAAAACATACATTAATTCAACGCTAAAAGAAAAGTAGTTAGAAGAAATGAATAGTACTCACCCTCACACCCTTGGAGAGAAATTTTGGGGTGGAAATAAATATACTACTCTTTCTGTTCCAATGTAACAGTAGTATATTTATTTCCGAAAAAAAAGATATGTAAATGCTTAAATTTTGATTGTTTTTCATTCAATTGAATAATTTTCTTTCATATTCAATTTGTTATTGATTATCAATTAAATAGCTGTTACATTTGGAATAGAAAGAGTCGTTTAATTAATAATCAATGACAAATTGAATATGAAAGAAAATTACTTAAGTGAAGAAAAACGAAAAAAACTTTTAAGGACCCTATCTATTTCTAACTAACTTATTATTGAGAGACTTATTTAATTTATTGAAATAAATGATAAATTTCAGTCTCTTATATATGACATCATTTATTCACAAAGCGGCTGACTTTGTCGGTCATGTTCGTCATTAATTTTCATTCATATATGTCATATATGAATGAAAAAAAACTGAAAATAGCCCATATATTTCTTATATGCTTAATTGTTTTCATATTGACGTCCGTATTGTATGATTTATACACATCAGTATAATATGCATCTGTATCAATTAAGTGATTTATAAATATTCAATGAATCAGTGATTTTTCATTACAATTAAATTAACATATATATATCGTGAGATAAAATAAGTTTTGAGCCCGGTTATTTAGATTTGTTAAAACAAAAAAGTAATCGATTTAATCAAGAGCATTCTTTTAAAACCAATTATCATAAAGAACCATGAATAATATTTTATTTTGAATAACAATTTTTTACAAGTCATAATAGCATCCAAAAACGTCACACAATTTAATGAGTACAAAATAATGATAATAATGTTTTCTTAATCTTTTGTTACAGCCGTTTCTACTTTTTGGGCCTACCTTTTCCTTTTCTTTGACTAATTATTTGTGGAATCGTTTTAAAACCCCATATAATCATTAAACTAATTGTATGAACACATAAATATTCTTTTTGATCAAAACGACTCGTACAATACCAAGATGCTGTTAAACGTGAAAAATCTACTATATGTCCTGAATTAATCCAGCTAACATATTCATCATATGAATTCCATGACATTGTATTGTACTGATGAAGCCATGCATTTGTATTCATCGTTAAATTTGAAGTTGGTATCACATAATCGGTATTACTAAATCGAATAATTTGACTTTGATCAACCTTCTGTCACCATTGATGTGCCTTTGATTCCAAATCAACTTCAAAAACAATTGCATGAGCAAATCTATCTGTAGCAGCTTTTGTCGACCAATCACTTAATATACGTTCTGCTGTCTGTAAAAATGTGGCCAAAGATAATTTATTTCTCATTGTATATGATTATTTCATTTTTCCATTTAAAAATTAAAGACCATTGTTTGTTGATGGTGCTAAATAAACCGCTCCCTCATACCAATATGATAAACTATTTATCCATTGTCTTTCAAAATATATACGAAATCTATCTAATTGATGGTCTAGACTCCATTTACGTAATAACAAACTTGCTGCTTGATTAAACAAATTATCTTGAAAACATAATTGTAAATTAAAAATATCTTTTTCAACACTTAACCATTTTTGTTCGTTGACGTCAAACTTTTTTATTATATACAAAAATTAAAATAATATATAGTTACATTACAATGGAAGATTATTCGATTTATCTTTAATTCATTAATATTTACACTATCTGTTAACTGTTTAATTATTATTAATAATAATAATTCCTACAGAAAAAGAATTAATTTATTTTATATGTTACATTGGATATAATATATTTTATAAAGATAAATAAATACGTTTATTAAATCAATATAAAAATAGAAATAAATACTATATATACAGGGTGGCCCAAAAGTCACTTTACCGAGAAAAAATTGAATATCTCCATTACAACTCGATCAAATGGGCTCATTTTTTTACTAAGAATAGAGGCATGTTCACACTCCAAATCCATACAGACAAGCCTAGTGAGAGTCTTTATTAAATACCACTATTGACCTCAACAAGAAAAATTTTATTTTTTCACAGATAGAAAAAAAAA
>JAJEKB010018244.1:35844-48423 GCA_022393335.1 Macrotrachela quadricornifera
TTGAAATACGTGGACAAAGGCGCGCGAACGGTCATTTGAGGAAATTTATTGAAAAATATTTTCCTCATCTAAATAAGAAATTTTTAATTTTTCGGAAAAATCTTGCTTTGTTTATATGTAAATTTATAAAATTGTTTACCATATTTTCTCCGTTTCCTTTCATTAAATTTCTTTTATCCTTTTCCTTGATGCATATTTATAATACAATATCATCATTTCTCTTCTTATTCTTTTTGTTCTTTCTCCTAATACAATGTTAATACTTGTCGTCATTTCTCTACATGTAATAGTCTATTTTATTTCAATATGAATATAAGACGAAAAACCTTTTGATTTTGAATCAATACGAAATTTTGGAAATCGTAAAAAACACATCATAGAATTATCAATATATACTCTTATTTTCAGTGCCATAAAATCTTTTGGCATCTGTAGAAATCGTATAGTTTATAATGAATCTTGCAGAATTGTTAATGGTAAAAATAGCGGTATATGCAATATGAACTCCGCAAGAGTTCTAAAGAATTCACACAAGATTCTCTTTTAAAAATAATAGAGGTATACGATATATGTTATGGTATAATTCTAAATACTTCTAAGACTTGATATTACTGAAAATAAGATTTGCATATGAATTATTCTTTGATATAATTCGAAAGACTCTTCTGTCCCGCCCTATACGAGAGTTGAAGCTACTTTATCAGATCTCCACTGTTCGTCAAAAAAATGGAAATTTTTCATTTTAGCGTTAGATTGTACGCCTCTGCGCATGGTCTGGAAGTTTTCATTTGACAAAGAGTTTCTTTTGACAGTTTAGGATAAACAATACTATAATTTTGATTGACAATAGTGGACAAATTCCTTGGTGAAATCTGATTGGTTGAGGTATAAATATGATTAGTCAATTAGATTGAAGTGGACGTTTTCTTCACTACTGTAAGGACAATACGTAGTATTGTCACACACAGATTTGTAGGTTAGATGGGAACCTACTTCATATGGCTTGAATAACGCCATGTTTCGGGCAGACAATAGTGAGCAACATCCTTGCTGAGAAATTAAGAAGATCAATGCAAGATCTCTCAGCATCAAATTGTACTATATGATGCCGAAAATAATACGATTTCAATTCTATTTTTTCGATCAAAACAAGTTTATTTTTCGAAAATTACGGTTTTTTTTCTATAAAAACGTACCTAAAAATGTCTGAAATTATATGGATGTGGCGGGAAGAGAATATAAAAGAAATTTTTTCTCTTATTTTAAGATAATTTTTAAATGATAAAGATACAGTCCCGTACTCCCACACTTTGAAGACCATATTCTCTTCGGATAAAGGACTCGGAATCTAAGGATAGTTTGTTGAAATTATTGGGTTCAATGTTTTCGGTGAGATGGTATCTATTTACCATGGCTTAGTCAAACTTTATGAGAAATTGTTACTTTCAAAAAATGGTTCAGTCTTTATTGAAAAAATCGATCTGAGATACTATTAATTTGATTCCAGTTGTAATCTCAATTTCATCAGCGCCACAGTGCCATAAAGTGTCGAAGTCTTCAAACCTGCACTTTGCATCTTGGAAAAAATCCTTTTCTTCAATGAGAATTTTCAGCTCACCAATTTTACCTTATTGTGTAATATAACTACTAGAACTTTGATTTTTTTAAGGGGAAGCGCTATTGACGTTAAAATTCTAATCCGATTACACACAACTTCTACCCATTTCAAATTTCAATATATGACTGATAGACGTATTTTCTTTCCAAGTAGTGCTATATTAGTAGTTATTGTCAACATAAAGCTTTCTTCTCTTCCTTACTTATATTATACGAAGCTTGATAACCAAAATGAATTATTTTATGACAATAGTCTATATTCTAATTCAAAACGAAATCTAATACCAGATGATAAAAGCGAAAAGTTTTTTGTTTATTTTTTGTATTAGTACATCCATATCTGTAGCATACCAGAATTTTTATAAATCTCTCGAAATTTCGCAAAAAAAAGATATTCAGTTTTTTTAAGATCATAAACTGAGAGGTTTTCCCAAATTTTTTGAGACTCAGATTGGCTTAATGAATAAGAGATACAGATGTTACATATCTATAATAAACTCTGTGTCGAAAATATTTTTATTTCTTATGAACATTTTAGCAACATCAACAACTACAACAACGACAACAACTACAACAACGACAACAACAACTACGACGTCAACAACAACGACATCAACAACTACGACATCAACAAGTACAACAACAACAACTACGACATCAACAGCTACAACAACGACATCAACAAGTACAACAACAACAACTACGACATCAACAAGTACAACAACAACAACTACAACAACGACATCAACAACTACGACATCAACAACTATATCAACAAGTACAACAACGACATCAACAGCTACAACGTCAACAACAACTATATAATTCAACTGATGAAAAGATTAGCCAGTAATAAAGAAAGATTTTGTCGTCCTATTCGTATTTAATAAAATTTAATTTGAATATAAAGATCATTGTTTACATAGAATCATCAATATTTTTTATATGAAAAGAAACATACGGTATTCCAAAGTTGTGTATTGAAGTATTACATGTTCTCTAGTTCGAGAGATCTGTACTCGAACTGATTAATTAATGACTAATTCTTTATCATAGATTGAATCTAGAAATACTGAATGTTCTCTATGAAATAAATATTTTTGGTATGAAAAATTAAATTTCTCAGCATTCTGTCAATACTTGACTCATTCATCATAAACAAAAATTCTTCTTATTCTTTTTCGATTAATTCTATTTTTATTTATTATTCAGCAACAACAAACATAGCTTGTGATTCAACATGTATAAATACAACAGTATCAAGGTCATCTCAAGTGGCATTCTATTCATTTAATAATGTCACTACGGATGCCACAGGTACTTATCTAACAAGTAGTATTACCTCACCATCTTATATTCCTGGATGGATTGATTCATCCGTTTGTTTTACTTATTTTGATGCAGAATTTCTTTGTGCATCTCATATTCCACTCAATTTACGTTCATTCACAATTGAAATCTGGTTCTCTGCTACCAATCTTAGTACCAGTTGAGATTTTGCTTTTGCAGGTCAAAATGACTCACAAACAACAACTAAATGTCTATTTCTCAATATTCGTAATCAAAAACTTCTCTTTGCATTCTTTAATAGTGATTTATTAGCAAATACAACTGTAGTAATCAGTGAATGGTAGCATGCGACATTTGTTTATGATACTAGCACCCAACGAAAAAATATATATTTGAATGGAATATTAGATGGAAGTGCATTGTCAAATCCTCTCCTAACAACAACAGGCGCTTTTACTATAGGTGAACCTAGAATTGGTGGAATTACGAATGTAATTGTGTACTATTCAGGTTACATTGACCATTTTACAATTAGATCTCGAGCAAAAAGTGCCTGTGAAATTTATCTTGATGCTGTATTTGCTTGTTATTTTACTTTTGATTCGACTTCATTATTCATTGATTCTGGTCCTCATCTTTTGACGGCAACTAACACTGGCGGTATGTTAGTGCCGGATCGCATCAATCAAGCATTATGATTTTCTTCTACTTTATCTTAGATCACTATTAGTGGAATAAGAGCTTTGACTTCTAGTAACATTGCTTTTACTATATCTATGTGGATTAATCCAATAACTGTGACTGGAGGAGCAACTCTTATTCATGCATCAACACAATCAGACGATATGTAGAAATCTTATTATTGATTCTCTGAAATATCTAAGATACTTCTGAATAATGAAACTAAAAATAAATAATCAAACTTTTAACTAATATTAATTAATTATATTTAGGTCAAGGTACATGTCTCGCTATGTGGGGTTTTACTTCAAACGGCAATATAACTGTTAATGTTATTAATTCTATGAATAACACTTTTTCGGCTACTTCCTCTTCCATTCTTACAATTGCCACTTGGACACATATTGTCCAAACATTTAGCTCAACAAATGAAAATTTTCTATATATTAATGGAATACTTGTAGCAAGTGTGCAAAGCTAGATCAATCACTATGGGACAATTCTATGGTGGTATTGATGGGTTTCGTGTGTTTGGACGTGAATTAACATCAACAGATATTGTTCGTTTAGCGAACCCATGACAAACGTGATAACTTGGTTTATTAAACATCATTTGTGTATGCATGTTTCTTTTAATCTTTTCTAACAAAAGAATTTTAAATATAATCAAGTCTAATTATCAATAAAAAATTTTTCGTCATCATTAATTTAAAGAAAATTAGACTCAAAGGATTTATATTTTATCAATAAAAGTCCCTTATATTGTTTTACATTATCTCTTTTTCTTTTATCCTCTCACTGAAAACTATAAGATTAGAATATTTATAATCCATAATCTGAGATTGCAACTTAAGTATATCGAAATGATTGGTGAAATGGTATTGAATTATTAAATTTACGGAATTGACTACATTAACTTTCTTCAATCACGAATACTACTGTGAAAATTATCAATGCTGCCGAATGTTTTTTTCCTCTTAAAAGCAACTACCATGCACGTAATTTCACTCTAGCTGAATGAAAAAATCATCAGATAATCTATATTTATTAGTGACTTCATAGAATAGATTATAAGAAATTCAATTTATACTATTACATAGCTCAGATATTATGTTTATTTACAAATTCCATAAAAATCGAAGAGAATATAGGCTTATTCTCCCTAAAAATTAATATTCATTCTTTATTAGCCAGCAAAATAGATTGAATTTTATTGAAACTTTCTAGCGAATGTTACAGACCCTTTGCAATACAGTCTATCGTGCATATATTTCTCTATAAACAAAATCCAATATCTTGAATTTCTTTCAAAAGATGTATTACAATCAACATTTCGTTTGATTTATTAGGATAGATTATTAAAAAAACTATTAAGAAAGATATCTGAAATATCGTTATTTTCGATTTTATCAAAAGTAAAAAGACAAATATTTGTAATAATATCTATTATGCATCTATCTCAACATAGACAATTTATTAAAACTTAAAGCTATTTATGAGATATGTCATTAAATTCTTAAGAATAATCTATATACAAAATTCTCTTGAATTATTCTGATAGATTTAAAGAGGACTAATAAAGAAAAGAAATGCATGATTATGAAATGTTACACTTGTATTAGTTCAATTCGTTATTCATCCAAATAACTACTTACTAGAACTTAGGACCCACGAAAGTGGGGATGTACACCTTCCCAAATAAATGAAAATTTTAGATTTCATCTGTGCAAAAATAAAAAAAAAATCAACTACATTTACTGATTCTATAAATAGTACCCGCGAAAGTGGGGTGTAGAAGGTGTATACCCCCCAAAAATTAAAAACTATTCATTATTAGACACCAAAATGGACAATATTTTTTTGAATCTGTAAAGTATCTCACAGGGACATTTTCAAAAACATCTTTCAGAAATATTCTGAGTGTAAATGGAAGTCAGAGAATCATCTTTTTATAGTAATAATCGACGATTATCATTGAGATATTGGTCGAAAAACATGAAGTTCTACGGCAAATTGAAGAAATCAGCTGTCTTTTTACTTGAAACTCTGGCATAAACTATAGTTTTTGCTGCAAAATTCTGAAATATTAGAATGCTTCGCTTCATAAAGAAGTAGCCGCATGGGCATACTCGTCTTGAAAATAAGTTTGATCTTCTTGTTTGCATAGGGTACTTTACTGCTTCCTACCTTCTGAACATCTTTATTTGTGAGCAGTCGTCGCTAGTGTAGCCGCCTTCGGCAGCAGAAGTATTGAAGAATTTTCTTACGTCAGATACTGCTTGTATTCTTGAGAATTTGCCAGATACGAAAAAAAATTTTGCTTTCTTCAATTAGAATACCTTAGGAGTCTTACACCTCCCCCAAACTTGGGACCCTCGCGCGAGGCTTGAATGGACTATGTGGAGAGTATCTTACCGAATCATAAAAAAACTCTATTGCTTCTACTCACAATATACCGACTGATTAAATCGGCAGCTTTCAATGAAATGACACACAATGAATTCAAATATATTTATTTATGCAAATAGATGTAATCATGTTATAAGCCAATATTTGCATTATCTTGGGTATATCGGTAGTTGCAATCCAGTCCGTTAAAAATAATTAAAATCAATTAAATCTTCATAATGATAAATCATTTGGTACATATTAATAAACATTCACTTTTGTAGAATTAAAAGAAGCCACAAGAATAGCTAGAACAATGACGTCGTTGTGATTGTTGCTGTAAAATAAAACATGAGTATCAAGACTCCAGAAATATCTGTTATATTGCTCTGAAGATGCTATTTAGAGCTGTATTACTTGTATTCAATTTCTCTTCGGCAATGTCATATGAGAAATCAAACGAAATTATAACTAATACATTTGTATTACGATCATTAATATAAATTAGAAAGCGATAAAAATTTAATTTGAAAGTCAACCACAATTCAATAAGAAAAATACTCCGATGAGGTGAAATACTTTTCTATTTTTCTTCAATGATGCCTATGCTTCAGTTTTTTCATTCAAGCATTTTTATTATTCTTTATTCTTAACTTAACTTTGTATGCATATCAACACCAACAAAAAAAAATGTCACCATAAATAAGTCATGCACATCCATTTCAGATCCATGAAAGGAGCAATTTCACTTTTCACATTTTTAGAAATGAAACTGAAAAAATACACGAGTATCAACAAAATCAAAGTAGATCAGCTTATTGATATACCAATAGTTTACTTTATTTAAATAAATCCGAGATAGGATGAGTTTTTATTGATGAAACAAAAGAAAAAATTGATTGAACTGTTCCTCTTTTGTCGTCTTTTATGAACAATTATATTAACTTTATTTCCAGCTACAGCACCAAACTGCATTCATACTGCAAGGACAAGTTCTCTTTTTAGCCAGTTGATCAACAGCATTGGTTCTGACGGAGAATTTTTTCTTGTCAAATCGATAAATGCCTCGTCCATCAATGGAACTCACCATGATAAACATCCATACGAGCATCACGAATAGGAGATATAAATAAATTGAGCGCGTTGATAATTGCATTTCTATCAATTAAGTATGTGATGCTAACAAGATACTAAATGAACAGACATCATTTTTTATCAGTTAAGAAAAGAAGACAATGATCATTACAGCAAAAGCTGAGTAGTGAATACGATAATGAAATTATTGGGACACTTTAACCCTCATCCTTACTCACTATAAAGTTTATCTGGGCGACTGTAATAAGTGAATACGTAATCGTAAGCTTCATACATACCGTTGATCGTATAACTATATATCGTGTAATGATTAAGCGTCTATTATTAATGTTTAGATTTTTATTCTTTATGACACGCATGAATGACGAGAGATGTGAGAAAGAGCGTTCACTCACAAGAGGTGAACATAAGGCAGTGATTGAATAACTAATGTTTATTTTATCCTTATCATGGTGATTATTAGAGATGATTGTATCATTATTTATTTTAGCTCTTTACATATGTGCACACCAAAAAGTAAGCGAAACACGCACACTTTTATAAATGTGCAAAAGAGAAGAAGGAATAGGGAAGAAGAGGAAAAAGGTATATAACCAAGATGAAATTTAACTTTGTAGACTGACATGAATCATAATAATGATGAATATGTATTGAAAAGCGATACAACAAAAATGCTTCTCATTGATAAATATTTTTAACTGAAAAAAATGAACAATAGGTGTTGCAGATAAGATATTATTCGTTATAAAGTGCTAATAGTTAGGATGATTACTACCAATATCTGGGAATAAATTTCAAATCTGAGTCAATTTTGCTGTGAGATTTCAGAGAGATGGTCATAGCACACAAAACTGCACTGGGAAATATATTTTGAAAATTTTTCAAGCCTCTTTATTAAACAATTTTTCATAAGATAAGAAATTGAAGTACTGGTCAAGCTGGCTACTTATATCCCCATAAATCACTTTATATTAAGAAATTTCAAAATTCTTTTTTAGAATAAAATTTGCAAAATCTCACATTTTGTATAGTTTATATATGAAAAAAAATTCCTAAATTTTTCATGTAAAAAGTATAAAAAATAGAAGTTGTTTGTAGATTTTATCGCAAACAAAACGTTTCAAAATATTTTAATATACCAGTTCTGCAGAGCTCGACAAGCACCATCGAACCATCTAAAAATATTAAAAAAAATTTTTTTAGTGAATTTTTGAATTATTCAAAGTTTACTAAAACTTATAACCTGCCAGAAAAATACATTGACGATGAATATAGAAGTTTGTGTTTAAAAAATGAAAACTAAAAATTTATTTTTAATTGTTTGATAAAGATATAAATATAATTTTAGGAAAAATAAATTAGCATGTTGATCATCTTGTAATTTTCATTTTGTTTTAATTAATGAATTATCAATAGAAAAATCTCTTTCAATGGCTAATAAAGATAGATTACTTAGTCTAACATCAGAAATATTGTTGTGTGCACCAGTCTTGATAAGTTTCATTTTACTGAAAGATCGTTCTATTGTGATTGATGATATAGAAATAATCATAGCATTCATAAGACAGGTTATAATAGATGTTGGTGAAGTTAGCGGTAAATTCAAGTTTTTCCAGCGAACATTCACACATTAAACTATGCCGAATTCGGCATAGGCGGTATGAAATTAATTGATTAGTATTTTAGAATCGCAATATATCTATTTTTCATTAACTTTTTTGTCTTGGCCATCACTTGAATGCTGGTTCTGTAAGCAATCAGATGCTTCAGGTTCTAAATTGTAAACGAATCCTTAATTTTGTGTTAGTTCAAAATTCTGAATTAGCACTTCAGTTGTTTATGTCTGTTATATTAGATATATTCATAAATACAAGAAGAGGCGAGTATTTTAAATTTTGATTAACAGAAACAAAATAAATGGAACAAACTTCAACATTCTAGATGCTTTTACTTATTAACAATCATGGTAGTGATTTTTCATTAAATATTTATCCTGGCAATTATATTTATTTTTTAATTATAATTTTTTATGATAGTGTAGTGCTTTTTGAACTCTAAGCCACCGCCGCCGATTAGCCTACCGGCTTACACCTCTAATCATGAACATCTTCTCCTCTTCCCAAAAACAGTTTTCTCCGCCTTGCAACTGTTGAATATGATGGAACATTGGATTCCAAAGCGGTTACAAGTCCTTCGTGAACTATCTTTGGATGTATTTTCAAAAGATAGGACGAATTTTCTAACGAAGTTCAAAATAGATTTGATTCCGATTGACTAATATAAAAACAAAAATACTAATTTTAATATCAAATGAGAATATTTATTTATTTTTTTAAAATAATAATAATTATATTTAATTAAAACGAATGTTCAAAAGCATTACTACTATTTGAATGTGTTCCATTTGTCTTTGTTTGAGAGTATTTTATTTGATTTTTTAAAGAAATTTTTTTTGTTTTATCAGAATGAAAAATATGTCTTCGAAAATGTGGATTAACATAAATAATAGCTAAACTTTCCGTAAAAATACATGCAGCAATACTTAATACAAGAAAACGATAAAAAGATGATAAAATTTGATTTGTTATAGCTAAATGAATAAGCATTATAGATGTTGGTAAACCATATGAAAATAATAAAAAAACAAGAATTATTATACGTCGAAGAACAATAATATCTCGATTATTAGTACGAATTAATAAATTTTTATTTAATCGTTTTTGATAATGTAAATATAAACTAACACGTATATATATAAATATAATACATATTAATGGTATTGCATAAATAACTAACATTGAATATAATATACTTAATGAATCATCTTTTCGAATAAAACATGTATGTTCACCAGATATTAATTTGTGACTATGAAATATAAATAATGGACTTACAAAAATTAGAGATATTATCCAAAGAATTGGAATTATAAATAAATAATTACGAAATTTAATAAATGAATGTTTTGAACGATGAACAATACGATTAAGTCGAAAAACAGCCTAGTTTAATAAACAAAAACAAAAATATGTATATAATAAATCAATCTTAACAATATTTTCTTTATATATAGAATGTCCTCAAACATCTTTTTATTTTTATTTTTCGTATATGTTTACTATTTAATTGCAGTATGGACGCAGATTTTAATGTCAGACAGTTTCAAATTTCTATGAGCTGATTTTAGGTAAAAAACTAATTACTAAAAAAGTACTTTTTCCAACAATGTCTATGGTCAATCATTCCAATCATTGAAAACAGCCTATTAAAACATTAATTCTTATCGTATTTTGCCTCAATCCGTCAATTCGTGTTTTCTGCTAGAAAACCGCCCGATTAATTTCAACTTTTGGAATATATGTGATATAATAATAACCTGTAATATAAATGCTTGATAATTAGCCGATATAAGTGAAAAGAGAATATATCCATTAAATCGACATCCAAATGTTTCATATTCTATAATTAATAATTGAAAATCTCCTCGAAGTATATCAATATTTTGTATTAAAAGTACAATAGCCATAAAAAAAATAAGTATATAATTATTAATACATAATAATGATTTAATATCATAAAAATATTTTCTTCGTAAATAAACAATAATTAATATAAATAATGATATAATTAATCCAAAAATTGTCATTAATAATGAAATTATATTTAGAATAATATGAAATAATGATGATGAAACTGATCCATTTGCCATTGAATTCAAATAAAATATATAAGAATAGAATATTTTCTTCGGTTTTTCTTTCCATTTATATTGATTGACGAACATTCTTTTTTTTTTTTCTCTCTTGTCAAAAATAAATCTAATCAATATAAATTATTCTGACAAAACAGAATAAAGAATAATTATATATAATTATTAATGATGTCATATTAATTTTGACAACAGTTCTAAATATATATTCGAGGACATTTATATCGTTAAAAATTTTAAATTTTTTTTTATAATAAAAAAAATATATTTATCATATATAATTTAAATTTTATTCACAAATTATTTAAAAAAAAATAAAGAGATTTGATTGAATTACTAGTATAGAATTTTTATTTCGAACATCTAAAAATATCAAGTGACGTTTTATAAATTAACCTATCAATTATGACAAATGGGTTAACATTAATTATATTTGGTACATTTCCTTTTCATTTTTTTTTGAAGAACGTCTTAAGGGTGAGAGTAAGGATGATTAAATACCATAGGCCATACTGTTACTACTTTTGGTGCGTCCTAAATAACTGTGCAATAGTGAGCTATTTAAGACTGAATGTTGTTTAATATATGGTCATACTTTATGTTCAATCTTAAATAACGCCATCTCTTGTTGAATCAATATTCCATTCATATTCTTATCCTTTTTCTCTATTCGCTAGTTTGTTTATTCTATATTATTAATCATTTATGTAAACATATTAAAAAAAAAAGTCCTTCAAAGATATTGTAATTCGCTATTATTAATTTGATAACATATTATCATATGACTTTATCTTATTAATTAATTAATTAATTTCTATTAATTTTTTTATTGTATAGAGAATGAAAAGAAAGAAATAGAACAGTAAAAAGAGTTTAAAAATTTGTCAACGAGTAAGTTATTGATGAATATAGATGTATTTTGTTAACAAAGATTTATTATGAAGGATTTTAAAAATAAATAAACAATGTTATTCTTTTAAGAAAATTTCTTAATTTCGTTTTTTGTTTGATTTTTAATAGTTGGTATATAACTGTTTACGCCCTCTATTGAATAAGAATATTCCTATTTGAAAATATTTATAATTCTACATAAAATCAAAAATTTCAAATTTCAGCAAGTCAAAACATTGGAGAATATGTGGGATAACGATCTTTTATTTCGATGTTTTGTAAAAAAGGGTTAATTTCTAAAAAAAATTTATCTTGTACAATATACGAGAAAAAGACGGTTATATATCACCTCTTTCGATTGGTGAAATTTCTATTCTTGAGTTATTGAACAGACTATAGTTAAGCTTGATTGATCTTATACGTTTCTTGTCGTTTAAATTAATGTAGAATTTTACCGTGAGAAGAATTTCAGATCATTTTTATTCTACTTATCGAGATTTGATTAAAAACATTTATTTAACTATTCTCAAGTAGTCTTGAAAAGAATGATAGAGTGCTTCTTAAGAGTGTCCTTATTACAAACAAACTTATTTTATTTTCATCTTATTTTAAGCAAAAATTTTAGAGTATATCAATCAAGAATAGTAACAAGTGATATATTCAATTTATTAGTTAAAATTACTCTCTATACGAAAAATGTTTTCTTGATAAATTATGTTAAGAGAAAATTTTCTTTATTGAATTCTATAAGATTTATATTTGTCAGAATCTGCCATCTATCTATATATATAGTGATGGACAATCCTTCCCATTCTCCTTCTTCTCTCTTCTCCAATTATTATATTATTCTTCTTGTGATCGAACGTGTTGTTTATCTTTGTGCGTGCGTGTATGTTTTGTTTTTTTTT